>JBCEWC010001022.1:0-45579 GCA_038996855.1 Solanum aculeatissimum
CTAGAAGGGATGTAAAGGAGCGCTTGGTTACGGGTTCGATCCCCCTTGAGGCTGCAGCCAATAAGAGGGTGAAAGGGAGAACTGACAGGCCAAGGCATAGACAATACCTGAGTATGTAGAGGCCCTCTAGAGGGGTCGTCACATCTACACTCTCCCATATGCATCTTGCCACATCTCCCACAAGGTGACTTCCCTTTTGAACCAAGGGTCACACTGGCTTGAGAACCCTGTGCTCTGAAGTTTTGCTGACCTTGGGACTTTTGATCATACCAGTTATTTGGAGCTAATGCGCTCGCTGAAGATAACCCGAAGGTCTCTTCTGGAAGTAAGACTTATCTCTCTTACTCTGCTTAGGCTGATTTGGATCGGGCCCTACTGACTTGGCCTTCTTGTTTAGATGCTCCCCTATATACCTCATTTTGTCTTTCTCAAGTTTTTATACATAGACCATCACCCTAGAGATATCCATGTCTAGGATCAACAATGTTGCCTTGCACTTCTTCTTCACATGTTTACCCAAGCCGGATACAAACTTTCTCATTCTTTCCCTCATATTCTAGACTATCTCTAGAGCATACCTGGACAAGTAGATAAACTTAAGGCTATACTCTTTGATAGTCAACCCTTCATTCTTTAGATTCACAAAATCCTAAATCTTGGCCTCCCTCAACTCCTCAGGAAAGAAGTGATCAAGGAAGGCACTCTCAAATTCAGTCTACTCAGCTGGTTCAGCATCTTCACCTTGACTCTTTTCCCATTGATTGTACCAAACATTTGCCACATCCTTAAGCTGGTATGCAACAAGCTCAACTCCCTTAGTTTCAATCGCATGCATGACCCTTAACACCTTCCACATCTCATCAATGAAATTTTGGGGGTCCTCCTCAACCTTAGACTCTATGAAGATTGGTGGATTCATCCTCAGAAAATCCCTAAGCATGGTTGCAGCAATTGGCTCTTGAGAACTAGAACTAGGAGCCCGTGAACTGTGGTTTCCTCTCTGAGTAGCTACCAGCTGGGTGAGCATGGTAATAGATCCTTTGAAGTCAGCCTTTATAGTAGGGGAAGGTGGAGCAGTAGGTGTCTGTGGAACACCAGTAGCTCTAGCTAGTCAATGCTGACCCCTCATCTCCATCTGAACAGGCGCCTCAAGGAGGGGGATTCTCCGTGTTGCTCGTTGTAGCATCGCTCTAGAGAGCGGTATACTTAGGAGGCACGATCTGCAAATGTGTAATGCATGAAATAGAAAGGATCTTTTATAGAGTTAAACTTTATCGTATGAACTCAGAATACAAAAGAAGTGTAACCCTTCATAATGTCCTATAGTCTCCCGCTTATACAGTGTGGTGCACAATACACTCATAAACAAGACTCTACTAGATACGACTTCATAGACTTCCTAGGACTCTTGAACTCTGTGCTCTGATATCAAGTTTGTCATGCTCCGGTAGGGTACCCTTGACGTGGCTGGCCTCGTCATCACATCAACTCCACAATGGAAGAATACTCAGAATAGTCCTCAAATAAATAAATAAAACTCTATCATAATAATAGTTTCCAATGATCAGGTTTGGAAAATAAATAACAATCAATAATTCTCTACTTAAATGTTTATAAAGTCTCTATCTCTAAACATCTAGATGGTACCATGATAGGCCATGGCTACCCCAAACTCAAGTAAAATAAAAATGCTCAATTAAGATAAAATGCTCCTCCGAGAAGCAAGAAGAGTTCACCAACTCTGATGCAAGAAAATTGGACCTCAATGGTGCATCTGGTGAAGTTCCTTATCACTTGTATCTGCATCATTAACGATGTAGGCTCAAACGGACGTCAATACATGAAATATACTGGTATGTAAAATAGCTTAAGAAAATAGGAAAAGCTCAACTCAACTCAAACTCAAATCATCATCCCATGAATCGACTCAATATATATGCAAGTTTTAAATAAATCATGATTTGAAGATACACTCAGTTTTATGCAACTCAATTTAAAACATAATATGCTCAATCAAAGTTTGCTTAAGAGTTTCTTTTAACCGACTTCCAATCCCCGCCACCTTTAGTTTGGTGATGCACAATGAAGGCAACGTCGTTGTCACACCCATCCTAAACTTGCCAAGGTAAATGACGATCAACATCTTTCTCTCTCTTGGATCCAGGATAAGTGTCTATCTTTTTGGGATATGAGTCGTCAGAGTTAACTGCACAACTATCCTATGCTGATAACGTAGTTTATGGGTTAGAGTAATTATGTATTCGCTCCTATATTAGTACTCAATACTCCTCCCAATACTAAATTATTCTCATCACAATTAAACAAACTCATCTTACTAGATTCATCTTAGCTCAGCTCAACTCAGTTATTCATCGACTCAACTAATTAAGAAAATCAATCACGTATTTAATTATGACTCAAATTCAGACGGTAGACTCCACTCAATCAAGCCCATCATATAATACAAGTAAGATGCTCAATGGTCATGAAATTATAATATAACATGTTCCTCATGCTCAATTACACTCAATTTACTCAACTCAGACAATCACGGTCATGGACTATATATGATCAAAACAACAAAAGTCGTACAGAATGGTGTAATTCAGAGCTCATAGTAGAGAATACAGATTTTATACCTCAAACTTCATGTAACCAACAAGTAACTCAATGACTTGTTAATAGATATACATGAGCACTCAGAATAATTACAAACAGCCAAAGATTAGAATCATAGGATTTTTTAATACTCGTCAATTATACATAACTAGACTCAACAACCAAAAAGGGTGTGTGGACAGACTCAGTCTTATGATTTAGGAAGCCTTACATACCTGAAAATTGGAAGAACAATCAACCCTCTGTCATCCTCGCATTTGGACTTGAAACCCTCTCTCTTCTCCTTCTTCGTTGCTCTCAAGAATTTTCTAAGTGTGTATTATGGGATAATACACTTAGGGTTATGATGTAGGACTTAAATTAAGTCCAAAACATTGAAGGATTTAATTAAAAGGGATAGAAATAGATAAAAATACCCCTCTTAAAACTACCAAGTGGGCCTACAAAACTCCATTTACGGGCTTTAGATCCCTTTATGGGTCGCAAATAGCCTCTCGTAAGTGAGGGTGTCCAAGAATTTTGATTACTGAAAATTGACATGGAACTTACAAAACCTCTTTCACGGGCCATAAGCTGACTTACGGGTCGTTTGACAATTCGTGGTCCCAAGGTTCAAAAATCTGGGTTTCAGGGACCTTGACCTACGAAGCCTATTCCACGGGCCATATAAATTCATACAGGCCATCTGTTTCACTCATAACTTAATATTATGAAAAGTTGATTTTTGAGTTATCAATCCTATGAAATATAATCTATGGGTCGTGGAATGATATATGGCCAGTAGGGTGTCTCGTACATTTGTCTCAGACTTAGAAAAATTTCACTAAATTATCTGGTTGACCTACGAGACCTCATCTACGGGTCGTAGGTGGTCCTCATAGTTTTCTCCCAGTGACTTTTCTAAGTCATTTTTCTCAGTTTTCTCTTGGTTTCTACTCAGAATAGGTAGGATGAATTTTGGGGTGTTACAGTTATCTATGTGCTTGATATGTTAAGATGCTTGGTTAAGATTTCTTCGAGAATCCTAATCATTGTGTCACACCTAGGACCTAGCTTGGCATATGACACAAGAGTTATTTAATAAGAGTGTTGTCCATCCTAGTGCTTCATAGTAGGGTGCTTTAGTTTGTTAAGAAAAAGAATGATAGTATGAGGATATGCATAAACTATGACAGCTGAATAAGGTCACCATTTGTAATAAGTACCTATTGCCTCACATAGATGATCTCTTCAACCAGTTGTCGGGTGCCTTAGTGTTCTCTAAAATTGATCTAAAGTCTAGTTACTATCAGCTAAAGATTAGACCTATGGTGGTGTTTGTTCTCAAGATTTGACGACATTATCTTTATAGTGTTAGATGTGAAATATTTACTGATCACCACAGTTTACATCATGTGTTTTCTCCAAAAGACTTGAATCTAAAATAGCGAAGGTGTATAGAGTTATTTAAGGATTATGATGTTATCATTCAATATCATTTAGATAAGCCTAATGTGGTGGCGGATGCATTACGCTAGAAATCAGCCAATATGGGCAGTCTAGCCTATTTGGAGGTGTCTAAGCTACTCTTGGTTAGAGAGATTCAAACGTTGGAAACTAAGTTCATGCAGCTAGACATATCAGAGGAAAGTGAGGTGTTGGCCAACATTTGTTGCACGATATCAAAAAATATTTCTCTAATAACTTTGCAATGAGAGATATGAGAGAGACACCTTATATTAATAGAATACAAATATTTTGGGATAGATCGCAAGAATTATTGAGACTTTGTTAGAAAATTTATATTAATAAAGTGTTTAGAGAGATTTAGAATGAAAAAAATGTTCATTAAGTCATGTTTCAATTTTAAAAAAAAGAAGATAAATTTAATCTCAATAAATGTCCAAAGAATGAATTGAAATGTAAGCAAATAAAAAATATTCCTTATGAATCAATCATGTGTCCAAACATATACGAGATCAAATATTAATTTTACTGATAGAATATTGGATCGATATCAAAGTAATATAGGATAGATCATTGGAAGGCTGCAAAGAAAGTGTTGTGATACATACAAGCAATGAAAGATCATATGTTCACTTACATAAGATCTAATCATCTTAATGAAGTTGAATATTCAAATTAAAATTATGTTGGTTGTATAGATACAAAAAAATTTCATATTTAGATATGTGTTTTTGTTAGATGGAGAAGTAATATCATGAAAGAGTGCAAAGCAGACCCGTTATAGTTGCATCTACTATGAAATTTGAGTTCATAGCATGCTCTAAGGCCACAATTTAAGCTTATTAACTGCAAAACTTTATTTCAGAATTTGGAGTAGTCGACAATTTTTTCAAGCCACTGAAATTTTACTATGATAATACTACAATAATTTTCTTATCTAAAAACGATAAGTACTCAAAAGTTGTCAAGCATATGAAATTGAAAGACTCCTCAGTTAAAGAAGAAGTCCAAAAACATAAAGTGTTAATTGAACATATAAGCACCAAGCTTATGTTTGTTAATTCTTTAATAGAAAGATTATCTCCCAAAATATTTATTGAACTTGTTAAAAGAATGAGTCTTATTGATAGAAATGAATGACTTTATGTAAAAAAATTATAATGTCTTAGCAATTGACATTTTGAGCTCGACTTTCTCTATATATATGTTTCTGTTATTCCTTGTCTTCTCTTGTATACATTATGTTAGAATGATGCTGAAAGATTTTGGAATATTATAATTTAAAGTTTATGTTGGACAATGGATTAATATTGTATTACATGAAAGAAATGATATCAGAAAGCGATATACGATCACTATGACTCATATTAGTTGATATACTCGAAGTCTCAAATGACAAAGGATGTTAGATTTAGTGTATGTGCACATTATAATTGAAATATTTATTAAAATATTAAGTGAATGATGTTACATACCCTAACAATTTGTTTGGATGGTAGTTTGTCATGGTTTCATAATGTATGGTATTGTATGGTATGATATTGTATAATACTGTACTGTACAATGTTTGGATAGATTGTATGGGTTGCTACTGTTTAATGATAATTTGTTGTTTGATTTTACTGTATGATACTGTATCGTAACTTGAAAATTTACAAAAATGTCCTTAATTATTATAAATATAAATTTTATGAATATTTTTTTAATAAAACTTTAAAAAAAAAATTAATATATAGAATCAAGTAGGGAAACATATAAGCTAACATATTTCTAATCCAAACAAATAACACAAGAAAATAAAAAAAAGTAAGAACTTTTAAAAAAACGAACCTAAAAAATAGACTAAAACGTGAAAGAAAAGACGAGAGGCGGAAAAGAAGTTTCAAAAGTTGATATGGAGGAAAATAAGTAATACAAAAGTAGTACATATATTAGAGAGTAAAGTTTAATAAATAATAAAGGATAAAGGATAAATTAGAATTATTTAAATTTAAGTAAGGGTATAATTGGAAGAAAAAAAAGAGAACCATGGGATACCACCAAATTGGTGGTTTCAAAAAGTGAGGGTTTTCATGGTTACAGAACCATGAAACAAAACTATATCATACCATATAAGTAATGAAACAATCAAAACAAACATGATTCTCTTACTAATCATACCATACCATACACCAAAAACCACCATCCAAACAAGCTGTAAGTGGGAGAATGTTAGATTTATGGCCCATGTGTGTTAATTTTATGGTCCACTTGTGCTATTTTTATGACCCATGTTAATATTAATTATTAAATTCCAATTTATCAAGAATGTATTTTTGATAACTTCTCTTCTCTGACCCACTGTGATGAAAAGTGAAAATTCAATTCCCTGCCTATTAAAAAGAAAAAACCTACGATATTCACAAGTTAAAGAGAGAGAAAGAACAACAAATTAAAATTGCTTTCATCAAGAAAAGAAGAACAAATTGTGACTGACTCGGCTATGTTATTCTTGAGTAAATTACTGTAGTTGTAGATTTAATATGAAAATTAGGTAGTTCCAAAATCTTGATTATATATTGATAAGATTTCATGGTAGATTGTTCTCATAAATAATACACTAATAGAAATATAAGTTTTTTTTCACCACGTAAGAAATAAATTTTTACAGAAATTTGTAAATTTTTTTGCATGAAAATATACTATGTTTTCTTTTATTGCTAGCAAGTGAAGATATAAAAAATTGAGTATTTCATTTTGGTTTAAATGAGGAAGCTATTATCCGGCAACAAAAAGTTGGTAGGATTTGTGGTAACCGGAAACAATGAAGATAACTTAAACTAAAAAGCTAAAGGTGAGTAATTATAATCCTTGATACATCATGTAACAGGAATTACTTTGTTGGGATCAAATTAAGCTTATTTTAATCATCTTCAGCCACATTTATTAATTTCATCCTATTAAATTAAGGATAAACAAACAAAATAAAATGCCTCAGGACCTAAACAGGGGTCATGCACTGCATTCTAAAAAAATATGAGTTAGCAATGAATAAACTTTCTAGTTAAAATATTCAGTTCCTCTATAATCCTAGTTCACAATGAATTAACTAAGAATTATAAAATAAATTATGGACAATAAGTAATTTATTGATGAAATTCATCACTAATTTTTATAGTGAAGTTGATTATTTTTTATCTAGTGAAGGCTTGAAGCTAACTCTACATCGCTTAAGACTTGCAAAAACGTTCAGTTTGGTCTGATGCTATGGGAGAATTGCACAAGAAACATTATTATGAGTCACACAAGCATCATGCCAGTAATAAAGAAGAAGCATAATGTTTTTAAAAAAAAAAAATACTTAGTTATGGAGTCCATATTTATATGATTAAAAAAAAAAATTATTTTGCCAATGTTAAATTTATTATAATGATAAATCTAGTTGAGTGATTTTTAAAGATGACAATTTTAAATTAAATGATTTTATTGATACAAAACAAAATTCAATGATTTGGCTAAATAAATTTTTGTAGTTCAATAACCTTATGAACTATTAGCTCCCAAAAACTGCATCACACGCTGTAAATTAATAACAAAAATTTTATCTTACCTTATCTTATATCTTATATATATAAAAAGAAAATTTTCAATCCGGTGACACAACGCTCTCAATTTTTTAGCCATATATATTCCTTTAAAATAAAAACTAACGATGAATGGAAAAAAGATAAAAGAGAGAATTCTAAGAGTCACATCTTTAATGTAAAGGTATCTCTTCATTGTGATTAGTTCTCTTCTTTTCTTATTGCCAGAAAAATCAACATTTGTGCCTCCTCTGATCTGTTTTCCTACCCGTATGGCAAAAAAATCACTTTATATATATCCTTCAAAAAGATTGTCATGAACAGTGTAGATAAATTTTTTTCCTATTCTATTCTTGAAGTCCTTATCCTGGTATCAATTCATTATTTCTTCCTCTGTACAATTTTCTTTTCTTTAGATGGATCTCTCCTTTGTTTTCGTTTGATATGTAGAGGACAAAGAAAAATCGTGAAAGGGGAAAAGAAAGATGACACAAAGCTTAAAAACTTTCATGCCGTTTTCCAAACTCCAATTCCCTCTACACTCGCTTGTAAGTTTTCACTTTATCCCATTCATCTGCCTTGGTGTTTTCTTTGAACAAAAATTCACTTTGTTTTCTTTAATTAAACTGCATTTTAAAATCATATTTTGCTACAATTAATGGGTTTGATAAATTTGTTATATTTCCCTTAGTTTTTTTGTGATCTCACCTTTCTATTTGCTATTTGTTTTCCTCTCGTATCTCCCACTTAGATGAAGAGAAAATGAAACAATTATGATTCACTCTTTCTTGATTATTTTTACATTTTGCATGCTATAAGCGAATTAAACTAAACAGGAAATTAGGATTGTCAATTTTGTTGAACTAATGCTTAAATCAACAACCTTTAAATTTTATGTTAAATGGATAGTCTATGGAATACTTTCGAAAAAGATGATCATTTTATTCTTTACATCTTCACCTTTTGAAAAGCCCGGACACTTTGCTATAAACTATTGACCTTGTGGTATGGAGTTGGAACTTGGAGAGCGCAGGTGTTCAAGTTTATATGGTTATATTGTAAGATGATAAGTATAGAAATATGTTGGATTCATTGGGTAGATTATGCCTTCCCAATATTTATTAATTAAGAAGCGATAAATTTGATGCGTAGCTTCTTTGACTAGAAACTAAAGGGAAACTCAATGTCACTTAAATATTTTCGTGAAATATTTTATGATTGGGATAATTGTTTTTTGCCAATTTGATGTAAAAACACCAAGATACAACCTCTTTGTCTTTTATTGTTCCTTTCAAATCTACATATCAGCTAAATTTTTTACAAGTAATTGGACAAACATTAAAAATTAATTACAACAAAGTTTCATTGGTGTAACAAAATATAAAAAGAAAATGATATTACCTATGATCCTTCTCCTCCTACCATTGTCTTGAGAGCTATTGTGATTAGACATAAAATAATACACTAAACTACATATGTGTTTCAATCGTCCAAAAAGATTAAGTCATAAGTAGCTTAAAGACAATGTGTTATTTTTGGATTGTTTACTAATCAAATTCAACTTATTTATACTAATTTTTTATCTTAATCAATTATAATTTTACGAAATCTTTACATTATAAGATTTTTTAGAATAAATATAATTTATGCTATGAAAGTGAGCATGTGATTCTATTCCTATACACAAGAATTGAAAAAATATTATATAATGCTTATTATTCCATACAACATTAAGCACTCTAATTGAGAAGCAAATTATACTAAGCAATAAATGTATAGAAGATACGAAAGACTTTTACAATATTATATTGTTAAGTTTAATATTCAATTTATATTCTCGCGCGGTCTAATTATCTAGTTAATTATATATTTGTATTTTGGTAGGACTAAAGAAATATTCAAAGTACAAATTAATTATTTTTTTATATGAATACTTTAAAAAAAATTAAAAAATTGAGAAACCTAAAAATATTTATAAAAAAAACCTCGAGTTTTTATTAGTTTGATTTGTTTTATAACTTTAAAACTCTGACATAAATGATTTGATATAGTATTTGAAAAATCCAAACACCATCTTGGTTCATGTACACCTCTATCTCACATTATAAAAGTGACTCACACATATCCCTATTATTATAGTAACAATCTAGATATAAGAGTATGTCTAGACCATCTTTATAATGGTACAATATGTGAACCACCTTTACCATGTGAAGTAATCAATTATAAATTGAAAAGCTAAAGATATATCAAAGCCTTTTTCTCAGTTAAGAAAAAGAAAAAATAACACTTGTGAGTAAAATTATTTACAAATAATTATCCACTTATTTTCATACCCTATATTTTTAACTATTTTCATACATTTAATAACATGAGAGTATATATATACTTTGACGGTATCAAGAAGAAAGACGTAATGCTTTAGTGAAACTACTTGATACATCAAAGTATAATATACTTTGAAAGTATCAAAGGGTAAGAAATTGTTTGATACCATCAGTGTATATAGATATCACCAAAGTTTAGAGTTTAATAAATAAGATTGTGATTTTAATAAATAAAATTGTAATTTTAATAAATTTTTTTTTTAAAAAAAAGAGACCAATCCTATATGATATACCGATGGCTATCAATATACAAACGGAGTATCACATGATATTAAACTCTATGGTATCATATACCGATGGAGTCTTAATTATTTCTTAAAAAAAGAGTTGAATCCTATACGATACCAATCCTATATGATACCACTATGTTATTAGTGGTATCATATATCGATGGAGTCTTAATTATTTCTTAAAAAAAGAGTTGAATCCTATACAATACCAATAGACTATCAATATACTAATGGAATTTCACAAAGCACTAAATTCAATTCTGTATGATACCATCATGGTATCATATGCCAGGGAGTATTATAGTGATGCTGATCTCATGCACATAAAATAAAAGAAAGAGAAAATGAGGTAACTGGGTAAATAGTTTGGGTTGAATTCGTTTTTCATTAATAATTTTATAATTAAATCCATTTTATATATATTTTTCTAAAAAAAAAAAACGCATGTCAACCAAACTGGGCCCCAAATATGTTCACCTCTTCTGGAAAACAGCCATTGCCCATAGGCCATATATCCAAATACAGCCCACAAGTTATCAGATAGCAAAAACAAGAAATGGTGGTCTCTTCACTATCCTTTACATCACCCAAGCTTCAAACTTTCACTCCAAAGCCCACCATTGCAGCCGCTTTTAAGGCTTCTTCTTCCCACCAATCAACTCCTTGTATCAACAAGAAGCAAATTTTCCAAGTGGGTGTTGGAATTTTGGCTGCTTCAATAGTGGCTGCAGCACCTTTAAATGCTGATGCTACCAGAATTGAATACTATGCCACTACTGCTGAGCCCACTTGTGAGTTCAATTTTGTTCGCTCTGGACTTGGGTATTGTGACATTGATGTTGGGTCGGGTCAAGAGGCTCCATATAATCAGCTCATTGATGTAAGTTTGTATGTCTGCCCCTTTCATTTATTGAACCTTAAGCACTAGCATTGTTGAGTGTTTGCGTTGATGAGAATGATCCCACATTGGACCAGAACGAGAACTCCACTTGGACAATCCTCTCAACTCTACCTTTTTGTGGTATAGTTTATGCCTTTTTAAAAGAATGTATTTTTTAGCGGTTTTTTGTGTTGCATATTTTAGGATTTAACGAGGCTTCTTGGAGTTTATAGTTAAATCTTTTTTTCTTATTGTTTTGGTCAAATCTAACAGGCAGAGTTGGGTAAATATTTTATGGAGACTAGAAGTGTTGACTTTTTTGATTAATTTATAGGACCAAAATTGTTATTAGAGTATTGTATCCTTGGCTATGTTGCTCAGACTCTTCAAAAGTGTTTTGCCAAAATAATGTATTTTCGAGAATCCGACACGGCTGAGATATTGAAAGTGAAGAGTCCACACAACTTAAATCTTTAGTATTTTGTGCTTAAAGACCATATTGAGTGAAGAAGGAAGAAATGGACATTGTTCGTTTTTTATTTTTCCCCATGAAGACATACAGGAAAAGAAAATTTAGAGTCATGAGTATCTAGTTATCTCCTTTAATTTTTCTTGATCTTGAGGTTTGTTACATATCCTGCTCATGCAGATTCACTATACTGCGAGGTTTGCGGATGGTATAGTTTTTGACAGCAGCTATAAACGTGGTCGAGCCCTGACCATGCGTCTCGGCATGGGCAAGGTATGTTTATTCATTTCAGGGTCACATGTAAGTTATTGCAACTGGTGGTATAGAGTGTAATCTGTATTACCTTCTGCATTATTTGTCTGTCCCAGATTGTAAAGTTAGGACCAGTTATCTATTAGACAGACTGTTGAAAAGGTTTTCATATATCTATAGTTCAATACTCTATATATATCAAAAGATCATAAAAAATGCATTAGGCTGGGGGAATATCTATGTACTTACAAAACTAGATATGTTAACAATTTGAAGAGAGTGATGTAAAAGACACTGTCATTGGATTTAGTAACTATTAGGGGATTATCGTCGACGGATTATTTTCATCTTCACTGTTTTCTTGACTTCCTTAAATGCTGAAAGTAGTTATAATTTTGATACAATATCTTATTTTACAAAAGTGAGTCTCTGTAAAACACTACTATCGTCCAACTTTGCTAGACTTCTAGGCTTTATTAGGCGAGTCTTACCCTCTATTAACATCTTTCCCATTCCTCTATGCTCTCCATTCACAATTTTTGCTACCAATATCTTTTATCCATACTGATTGTTAGAACAGGAGAGAAAATGATCAAAATGGTCCTTAATATATATGGGTTGGCCTGGTGGTAATAGACTTGAGCCTTGGGGTATGCTCCCTTTCAAGGTCTCAAGTTCGAAACCCACTGGGTGCAAACAATTTCTGAGGGCCATCGGACTGGATAAAACCTGAATTAGCCGTGGTGCACTTGCGGGAAACTCCTTGCCGAGGGCATGTGCACCCCCGGGATTAGTCAGGGCTCTAAGAGACTCGGACACCCGGTGCAAATCAAAAAATATATATATATGGGTTGCTTTCTTTTGGTCCTTAATGTATTACATGATTAAAGTGATCCTTAATATATTACAAAAAGTGTTCATTTTGGTCTTTTGTCCTAAATCTAACAAATAGGTCAAAAGAAGATGTTATATTTAACAGTAGGTCCCACATATGACTAACAAAATATATCAATGTTATCCTTTTTGTTAGCTTCTAAGGAGGAGCTCCATAACTACCACCATTTCCCCTACTTTCTCTAATAAAACTCATTATTTTCTCTTTTATAAAATATTATTTTATCTCCAAAGGAATATTTAGCCGTTAAATTAACTCATTATGATGTTATCTTCGATAGTTTATTCAAGCTTTAAGATTTAATAAGCCTAAAATAATAGCTTCATCAAATCTGATACGAAAGCTTTCTTAATTGTTCATGATAATGTGAAAATTGCTCACTTCAGTGAATCAAAATGACAGAACAATTTTTTATCATAAAATTCTATTTTTGTTAAAAAATAAATAAATTAAAGCCTCACAGCCAAATCAGCTAATACTGAACACCATAAAATGATCTCCAGTAAGATAAAGACATCAAAAGCTTAGCTAAGTGATTTCTTCAAAGCTACTATCACATATACACATGAATTTTGATATGTATAAATGAGAATAGAGAACTGCAATTGAGAAATTGAGAGATAAAATAATATTTTATTTTGGAGCTATAAAGAAGATAACAATGGTATAATTTGCTAGCCATATGCGGCCCACCGTTGAATATCACACCTTTTTTTTTTTTAACAAATTTGATAGATTTAGGGTGAAGGACCATAATGAATACCTTTTGCAATACATTAAGGACCATCTTAATCATGTGTGATACATTAAGGACCATTGATCATTTTCTCTAGAACAAGAATAGAAACAAGAATAGTATATACAATCCTACTTATAATTGAAATAGGAATATGAACATGAATAGAAATAATATATAGAATTCTAGTTCAAAAAGAAATTTGATGTAGTGTCTATAAATAGGATCTCAATGTAATTATGTAGATACACCATTCAATAATTGTTTTCTCCAATATTTCTCACATGGTATCAAAACCTCTATGATCTTGGTAGGGAATCAAAGAGCTTGCGCTGCCGGCTGGCAACTATTATCTATATATGTCATCCATCTGGCCCGATTATGTTAGCAAAAGTTGGGTCATCGTGTCTATTTTTTGGTAACAACTTTGTCATATCTTATTTTGTGTAGCACCATGTAATCTTTTTGGTGACTACTCTCTCATAATCGATTTGTGTAGCACCGTACCATCTTTCCGGTGACTACTTTTTCATATCCAATTACTACGCCATCTTTCTAATGACTACTTTCTTATTTGTACAGGATCGTGCCATCATTTTGTCCCTATCCATATAATTTTATTTCTCAGATCATGACCACTTTCAGCTATCAAATCTAATACTCTGACGCATGAGTATGTTTCGGCCAGTTTTTTTGGTGAATTTCTTGTTTAATATCGACTTGTCTATTGATTCCAGAAGATCCATATATTTTATACCAGATTTTGAGCACTTCCTAGTGGTTAGGATTGAAATAATTAGGTTTCATGCGGAAGCTAGTAAAGCAAACCTCAAAAGACCATGAGTAAGAAGACGAATGAGAAATATATCAAGAAAAAACACAATAATTTAACATGGTTCGGTCAAGTGACCTACATCCACAAGAGGAGATAAGCGATCCATTATATAAAAGAGAGTACAAAATATCGAGAGAAATCACTTCACACAATTTACTTGGAATACAAAGAGATTCACACCAATGTTAGCATAGCACTTGTGACTCACCGTTTCTCTTCCTAGACAAAACTGTCAAGCTCTTATGGCTACATTGTGGATGTTGTTGATCTCCGAATCTGATCTCCACTGTTCAAATCAAAGACTAAGATGTTAGGAACAGTCAGTCAAAATTTCAGCTCGATCCAACGGTTAATGAATCGAAAAATGCAATATGAAGGCTGCTGGTCGGAGAGGAAAAACTGTTGCGGAAAACACTCTTCTCTTCTGTTTTCTCTTGTTGAAAGCTCTCTCAAAAACCTCTCTTATGTGCTGCTTTCTCTCAAAGACGAATAATAATGAGCAATGCATAATTCTCTCAAAAGTTGTCCTATTTATAGATAATGAGTGGTGTTTTCTCTAAAGTCAAAACTAACTCCAAATAGGACTATAATTTCAATCCTTTTCCAAATAGGACTAGAATTCCAATCCTTCTCCAAATAAGATTGGAAACCAAAAGAGAATAGGATTAGGCCATGGGGGTTTGGCTGGAACATGGGCTATAGCGCAATACTAGTGATCACTGCACTATGAAAAAATTCTATATGGAGCAACCATTTAGTTTTGTTGCTCAGGGGGATTTTTGTAGCCTTGTATGTCGATTACGCAGGTCAGAGTTTGACATCTATGGTGACCCAAAAGCCTTGCGCAATGCTATTTGACACTCCATGCCCTTCAATATCATGGTCTGGAAGGTGTTGGTATGTTTACCATTCACAATAAAGTTGTCAAATCGATTATAGGTATCAGATTGGTGTCTAATGTGTTAGTGGAGCTAATAATTTTTTGTTTTATCACGTTTTACATCAAATTCAGTATTTCATGAGAAGACTAAGCATATTGATATTGATTGGCAATTTTGTGAAGTCAAGTGATCAATTTGCAAATATCTTCACCAAGTCCCTCACTGGTCCTCGTATTAATTACATACATAATAAGTTAGGTACATATGACTTATATGAACCAGCTTGAGGGAGTGTGTTAGAAAAGGAATGTGTACAAGAATAGTATATACAATCCTTCTTAAAATTTAACTAGAAATAATAAATAGAATCCTAGTTAGAAAAGGAGTCTAAATGTAGTGTCTATATATAGGATCTCAACGTAATAATGTAGATATACAATTCAATAATATTCTTCTCCAATATTTCTCATACTTATCAAAAAATAGTAAAAAGTTGTTTTTTCCATACAAAAGAGAGGGAGAAGGAATGAAGAATGAGAGAAGCTTGCAGAACGGAAACAATCATGTTTTGGGATGTGAAATGGAGTAGAATGATATAAGTTTATTTCCATGTAACTTCAACAACCTCATTTGATGATTGACTAAAGGACGACAGAAATAATGTGCTCATAACCAATTCTTTTTAGTGAGGCATCATTTCTTTCTGTTATGACATCCAAGAGCTTTATTTGACATTCATATAGAATGAATACATGAATAAGAAACATAAACGAGAAACTAAATGAAGAATATAGTTCAATTTTTGCAATATCTCATCTACAATTTGTGAACCCCAGAACATGTTGTTGACAGGTGATCAAGGGATTAGATCAAGGAATCTTGGGAGGTGAAGGGGTACCACCAATGCTAGTTGGTGAGATTTCCCAGCTAATTAGAGCCTCCTGTGGATCTTTTTCTTGTTTCTTTTTTGATATTCCCAGTATAGTTCACTGTAGAAGTTTTAATACATAGGTGGAAAACGTAAGCTTCAGATTCCTCCACATTTGGCATATGGACCAGAACCAGCTGGTTGCTTTTCAGGTGTGTTTGTGATATGTTCTAAATGCATTATATTGTTCAGTTCCTTCAAATATCAGCTCGAGACATCAGATGATAAGGCCTGTTCATTATCTTCTTGCTCTCGAAAGAAGCTAGCAAAAATGAGTTGTAAATTTTTCTCCTTTGGTTTACTGGTGACATCAGAACACATCAAAACTATTAGAAAACTTCCACTTTTGTTGGAAAAAAAACACTTAAT
Organism: Solanum aculeatissimum; assembly: GCA_038996855.1. Classification (NCBI taxonomy): domain Eukaryota; kingdom Viridiplantae; phylum Streptophyta; class Magnoliopsida; order Solanales; family Solanaceae; genus Solanum; species Solanum aculeatissimum. Next base: position 16,491 of record JBCEWC010001022.1, read on the forward strand.
TGCATGTAGCATCTTAAACAACTCTGTTCACTATGTTCTGAAAGATGGATGTGAATAGGTATGCTATTTCTCTTGGTAATCTTAATCAATATACATCCCTCTTCCACTGGTCTAGGCTACCATTGGCCTTAGGAGGTTGTGAAGGACTCATCTGCCCAGTTTCATTGTGTTACTCATCTAACCTTTTTCATCTCTGATAATAAATGGAAGATATTCAGTTTGTCGCGATAGCAGTTGTTTACACATTAGTAAAGATAATGATTTTTATTTGTGTAGGAGACTGCAATATTCCTGGAAATGCAACACTTGTATATGACATAAAATTTGTTGATATATACTCGGGAAACAGGAAAATGTGATTGATGAGAAATCTGAAGCTCAAGCACAACTAGTGAGTTCCTAAGCCACCTTTTGATTAAGTAGTCTTTTTTTCATTATTACTTGTTTTGTTATATCATGGTGTCACAGTTGTTTTTGTACTCCCTCCCACCGTTCCAATCTGGATGACCCTATTATGTGTTACCATTTTAGACTTACCTATATGAGATTCACGGGGGACAAAGAAAGTAGCACTCAACTTTTTTTGGGGGGGTGGGAAGACTTCATGACACTGATAATTTACTTTTTTACATCTACCAACATGACATTGTGAAATGATTCCTGTACATGATTTTGTCCAGTGGCTTATCATACTATGTTTATAATCGATGAATTAAGCAAAAGTTAATTGCACATATGGAAAAGAGAAGATCAAATGGAAGAGTCAGTTACTGTTGCTGATTTCTAGCAGACTGGTAGCTCTCTTCTAAATTGCTCGGACTCTTCATTTTCGGTACCGCACCTGTGTCGACATGATATGGGTGGGGGTGTGGGACCCGTACTTGATTTCATCAACCGGTTTTGGGTATTTTGACTAAATTCGAAGGAGAAAAAATGGACAAATTCAATGATTTATGTAATCAAAACTAACACTAAGGTCATTTGAAGAAATGAAATACCTTATATATATAAATCTCTATTGTCACCGCCTTTCCTTTTATCTTCTTCTAGGATTCTCCTCTTGATCAATATTTTTTCCTCAAGTTTTCAGCATAATATCTCATAATGTAGGTTTTATAACTCTATTTTTAGCTAAATCTCCGCACCCGTATCAATACATGGATCCGTATCTCCGAATCTTGACATTTTGATCATAGAGGATCCGACTTCTAGATCCGTACTCATATCGGACACCCACACCCGAGTCCGAGCAACTTAGGTTCTCTTAATTACTGTGCCTAGAGAGAGTTTCCAACAAAACCAGATATTCAATATAATTATTTACAAAGAGAGTAATACCCGCAACTTTCGGAACAGAGTTCATACATCATCATACAAACGGAATGTGTTCATTTTCTAAGCAGTAAATGTCATACAGCTAGAGATCAGGAATGTCAAAGAAAGACTGATGAGTGATTTCTAGGTTTTAAATAACCTTGTAAAACACGTCTCCTCAATATTTGTTTATGCAGGTTTTAAGGTAAAAGATTTCCAGGTTTACCCTGTGTCATGATCCGAGTCTACACCCTAGCCAAGACGCGGTGCTTGGAACCACAAGTGATCCCAAGCTAACCAAAGTGGGAGCTGTAAACCAAAACCATAACTAAAATAGATTCAAGAATAAGTCTACTATAATTGAATACTAATGTCCAAAAGCCTCTAAACTGAATAAGACAATTTGCTGGAGCAAGACCCCCAGCTAGCTATAAAACAAGTCCGAAACAATGATAAAAACAATTAAACTATGTCCTCGAATAAGGAGGACTCATCAATTGCTGAACTATGAACTGCTACTCTCTATCCACGAGCTTGAGAATGATCACTTGTATCTACATCACATGAAAAATGCAGCACAAAAGAGGTATGCAATCGGACAGGAAGGGTATTGAGTATATAGGAACAAAACTAAATAGTTGAAATCATATTTATATCATGAATTGTGAGAGGGACCACAAAGAGTCTTCCTATTATATTTAAATATCAACTGAGAAAGAATGCAGTGAAAGACCCAAAAAATCATTTCCAAAAGAAAATGTATATTTGAGACTATACTTTTGAAATCATATTTAAAAGGATACATATATGAAAATCATGCTATCTGACATCATATCTATGGCTATGTACGTAATCATATCTGTTCGAATTGTAAAAATATATATAAGAACATAATGTCTAATTGGGGAATTTGTATAACCGACCTACACCATGTGAACTTATGATGCACTAACTCACAATCCCATTTAGGGAGGGCTGCTCTATACCTTGTCAAGGTATAGAACCACTAACTAAGCCTCAAAGGGTGAAATGAGTTGATCAACAAAGTGGCATACTCAAATCCTACGATAGCATGTAGTTATGAGACTTGAATTTTCTAAATTTGCATTCTCTCGGTGTTAAATAATCCTTCCAAAATAGTCTATATATTCTCATATATACCATGAAAACTGCAACTGAAATCATATAGTGAGTCTTTGCTAAAGTCTATAAAACTGTACTATTGGTGAGACTAAGCTGCCAACTATCTGAAGCATACTGATCTGATCATCGATGACATATTGTAAAGTCATACTGCACAAACTTTGATGGCATATCTAGATGTCATACTGCTTATGCATTGATGGCATACGCGATTGTCATATTGATCGTGAATCGTATATGTAATAATTGGTTAGTTATAAAAATACTGATATACTCATAATGGATAAATTATTTGTCTGTTTGAGTAAAGTGTGAGACTAAGCTCAAATCTTTCTTTCCAAAATCTATGCTGAAATCTCTTTCTAAAATATATCTTCTAAATCATGTTCATAGCTTAAATCATAAGAAAACTTCTAGAACATACATATCTTGTGATTTCTCAAAAATAGCTTTCATAATAACATAAAGACTCTAAAATCATACTTTGAAATATAAGGTTCATGAATCATAAATAATAACATGTCAAAAACTAATAAGGATGACAATGAAAAACCTTAGTAAGTATAAAAAGGAAGTACAATAGTCAAGGATCTATAATCATGAATAAATAGTAAAAGAAATCATGCAATTTGGGTAATAAATATGGTGAACTTCAAAGTGGGTTTGATAACCGTAACTATAGAACTAGATTCATGAAAATTGAGAAGTTTTGGACATAAGGGTAAAAGAGATTTCTCATTGGAGTCCTACATATAGTGGTGGAGCCAAAGATTTCCATTCAGGGGGTTCAAAATGTATATGAAGTAAAGGTGAAACATATAGGATAACTAAGGAGAGCAAGGCGATGAAGGACAACACTAATCTTAACTCACTTAACTCGCCTTGTCATGTCCCATTTCTTACTACTTTTGTCCTACTACATCAAGCCCTTTCTAAAATCAATTGTGTTTTTTTCTTTTCACTTTGCAATGTTCTATTTTTTTCTGAATTAATGTCCTTTCAATCGTCTATTATCTTTGAAATCATAACTTTATTCGAAAATAGTTTAATCTTGGTCAAGCACAAATAGAACTCTAATATAACAATAAAATATCAAATTGAGTAGTCAAACATAAGCTGTTAATATAAAAAATACTTTGATAAAAAGTGCTTTTCATAACAACAAATTTTAGAAATTTAGTCTATCACGATATTAGTTTTGTTATTTTAGCTTTCAAACATATTTATTTATAGTACCTTATTCTTATTTCATATTATATTCTTCATAAAATAATATAAAAATTTGCACATAATTTATGCAAATATTAATTATGGAAAAAATTAAAAGAAACAATCAAATGTTAGGTTAATTAATTATTAGTTCTCATCCAATTCCAACCCAATTTCCTATAAGTTTTTGGCGATATGCGTATTAACTATTAACCGTCGACACACTTATGAACACCCTAGACCACTGAGCTAAGCTTCTCAGTTGTGCTAAGGGGGTTCATTTCATTATATATAAGCATAAATATTGAATTTGACCTTATAGATACAGTGTAATTTTTTTGATAAGGGAGTTCGGGTGAACCCCCTCCCACCCACCTAGATCCGCCCCAGCCTACATACCTTGATTGCTTCAATACCCAAGAAAAATATGATCTTGGAAGAAGAACTACAAAACTTTTCTTGAATCTTGGAGATGAGTTCTTGAAAAGTTTTCTTGAAAATCTATGAATTTCATGAGTACAAACAACATGCCCAGTGAAATCTCACAAATGGGATTTGGGGAGGATAGAGTGTACACAGACCTTACCACTACCTCATAAAGATAGAAAGACTATTTCCGGAAGACCCTCGACTCAAATATATCATCTCCAAAGCAGAAAAATACTAGATATAGAATAGCGACTAAAATGAAAAGCAATGTCAATTTTATAAATAAAATAAAAATAGCAAAATAATGAATTTCATGAGTAGGAGGTATTAGTTGGTATTAAGATGATGAAATTATGAAATTCTATGGTCAAATCTTACCTTGGATGATGGAGGAACCTTGGAGAAAGTTATTTTCTTGAGAACTTCTCTTTCTGGGTAAATTTTTGAACTAGAGAGGTGAAACACAACTTTGGGGTCTTTTATTAGTGTTTCTGATGTCGGCTATTACGCAGGTAACATCTTGGGCGCGCAACCAGCAAGCAGCAAGTCAGTAGCCACTGCCTCAGTGTGGTATCGCGTGGCTGGTGTGCAGCCTGCACACAGCCAGACGGTGTCTAGTAAAATAGGCATAACTTCGTGTACAAATATCGAATTAACAAACGATTTAATGCAATGGAAAGTACACTCCAATACCTTTCACTTGATAGGTCATGGGTCATTTAACTTTACATATGCTGAGAGATATGGTCGTTTGAATTTGACCCTTGCATGAACTCTTGTGAAAAACTTGGCCGGTAGAAAAGTTTTGAACTCAACTTAGTGCTAGAGGTCCTTTATGATCCTAAATTACATTCAATACACTTCCCTCACTTAGAAATGGATCTTAACACACATATACAAATTAGAAATCATCGGGTTCGGCCTATATGCATACAGAGAATTGTTCCGATCTTTGCTTAGAAGTTAGTTGCGGGGCATTACAATTTGTCCATTGTTTCATTCAAATAATGAACCCAGGATGACTCTATATAAATATTCTTTCTCCTGCATTCTGGCTGGCTTTGATGATATTTGGTCAAGAAAGACACTAAATTAAAATCCCACTCCAGCTGGATCTGTTACACTTGTTAAAGAAATAGAATAAAGTACAACTTTCTAGATAAGTCGTCTGTAATAAGCTCAGTAGAAAAGTAGAACAACGTGTTATTTTTCCCGTATACCACATCCTTTTTTCATCAGTAAAAGGTAAACTTTTTTAATAAACTTAGTACCAAGCTAGTGCTGAGCTAAGTATAAAATATTTCTGAGGGATGCCCTGGAGCTGAAACCATTCCAAGAGGTCCAGCATTACAATAATATCAGTAGCAAAATCAGCACTATACCATATTTCTTAACTCTGGATACATCTTTTTGTCAGCAGCGAAGAATTCTTCTCCTTTCCCTTGGAGCATCTGCAGTTTCTCTCAAGCCAACTACTTGTTAAGAGAATTGGCATTCGGCCAAACTCAACCTCAAAGCTAGCTCATGAAGTGAGGATTCAATTTTTTATCCCCAAACAATGTTGCGACTACTAAAAACCCCCCGTATGCACAGGCTTACTGGTTGGAGTACGGACAACATAAAATGGGGCCCAAACATAAAAAAAAATAAAATTTAGGATGTGTCTAGCTCTGACACCATATTAATAAAATGGACTTTGGCCTAAATCAACACTAAAATCTAGCTCATAAAGTGATGATTCCAATTGCCCATTCCACAAACGAAGTGGGACTTCCAACAATACTCCACATCATGCAAAATGGAATGGTCTTCCAGTTTTCTTTGTCTCTTTCCTTATTTTCTGGCTTTGCCAACTGTACAGGGCTTGCTTTACATTTGCTGGCATAACCCATTGGACTCCATAAAGGTTGAGACACATGCACCAGAGTTAGTGCCCAAAGATCTTGCGACACCTATTGAAACGTTAATATGGAAATGTTTGGACATACAATCTGCCTTGAATCTGCACTTTGGTCTAGCTAGTGGCTAGCACCTCTAGTTGAAATGCTGACTCATCCACAATATCCATTATAGTTAATGATAGAAGAGAACCATTATTGTTAGTAAACATCAGATGTCGCTGTCAAGTATTCACCAGTTATTTTGTTTTATGTTGAATTTCTTCGAGTATTGGACTCTGCTATGCTAAAATGTTTTGTATGTTGTGACATCTGTAATGGAAATCATGGTGACAAGTTGTCTACAATGATAGTAGCGATCAAAATGTAGAGTGACTTTAGTTGGCTTTCTGAAGTGAAGTACTGCCAAAGTTTTGTGACATGCCAATTACTCCATTTCCGAATGTTGTTTCTAGATAAGATGAATCCATGCAATGATTTTTATATCGGTTCTGGTAATGTTTCGAGAATTTTTCATCTCTAATATGGTTGTTAATTTTTAGTGAGGTAAGAATGAATTCAGATTAAATACTTATGAAAAAGTAACTATAATAATGAATTCAGATATAGAATTACTTAGTGTTTATCAAGAGCTGTTCCACAGTATGTTTTGCCCCATTGTGCTGTAGTGCTGAAAGTTCCTTTTTGGATAGAGTTATTTGATGCTGAGTTCCTTTTTGGATAGATATTTGATTTCCTAACTTTTGGCACCATAATTGGTTAGATCAAGGCAGCATGTGAGGAAAATATATCCTGGTAAAGCAACCGTATTCATATCGTAGCTACTGTTAGGAACATTAATTTTCATTTGAATGGCACAGCAAGCACTCGTTCCCTCTCATTTGGCATGATGTATTTGTTTTGAGCTACTTGAAATCTGTGGCCTTACATGATAAGAAGTTTCAATATCCTTTAGGTTGCATAGCTAACACTTGAAGATCTTATGCAGAAAATATTGACTCCTCAGTTATTCAATGATGTTGGGGCTTGTTTAACATACTGATTGACATGTGGTTGATTTTTGACATAGGATCCATCCAGAATTAGTTTGAATGAAGATATCTGTAGAGGGAATAAAAGTAAGTCAAGAAACAGATGGCTTTTGTCCATACTCATGGTGAAGAGTGCTTGCAGGTGGGTCATTTTTGAGCTGGTAATCTAAGTTCATAACATTGTATATAATTGATTAAAGTATATGCATGTTCAAAATACTTGAAAATTATTTTATGTATATTTTGTGACATTTACACCATTGAAATTAAATATAAGCTCATGGTTCACCTATACAACATCAAGTCAAAGAGAGTCTGTACAATTTCATTTGACCTTTATTTTTCAACCGAGCCAATTTGTGCACCATCTGGACTCTTTACCTCCCATCAACACAAGCAATATCAGGCAATTCTTTGTTTAAAAGCTTAGATAGATGAGAAGAAATCATGTAGTATTTTATGTTTCTATAATTGAACTCTGGTCTCTGGGATTTTTACCATGATTGGTCATCAAGCCATCCCCTTGCATGTTGTTATCCACTATTGCTATCTTCAGAAAGATAATGGCAATGCTCATGTATCTGAATCTTGAGATAGGTCTGCTCATGTAATTGTGGCATCATTTTATGTGCTTGTTTTGACGTTGGATATCCTCTTACATCTTCGAATGGCTAGTGACAACAGTTGATGCAACAACATATCTATTGACACTTGCATAATAAAAGCCACGTACTAAATATAAAAAAGAGAGATAAAAGTAGCAAGTCTACTTTTTTTTCTCCTTATTTCATCTGCATTCTTCATAAAATTATAAACTACTCTTCTATTAACAATACTCCCGCCTTAAATAAATATTCATGTAAAAGAAAAAATTCTAATGATATTTAGTATTTCAATCTCATGCATCATTTTTTTAAGAATTGAAATTGATAGAGATTCCGTGAAATTATTACTTGAATAGATTTGTTCATATCATGTGTGAAGAACAATTTGGACCAAATATATCTTTTTATAAAACCTTCTTTAGGAGGGTTGGTGCTTTAGTATCATATTTAAGGCCATCAATCATATACATTCTCTACTTGTTTCGTTATCAAGTTAGTCTTGTAGATAAGTTGTAATCAAATTCATTAAATGTATATTGATGATATTTTGAAAATTGTGTCTAATAAAGTGATTGAATTTATCTCCCAACTAAAGTATAGAATGCTCCCTTCTACTTTTGGAAGTACATATTCAAGTGGTAGGTCAGGCCAAAAGATGAATATGAAATCGATGTCTGTATAGTTTAACTCCACTATAAAAAGAAAAGTACACAATACACTGGCACAAAATTAGTCAACAAGTAAATGTTTCTAGACTTTAAGACTGGAAGAAATTGAAACCCTTTTAGACAAATTTTGATAAACACCTCAAAAGATGTATAGTCATTAAGATTTCTGAATACTTGTATTATTGGAGCTTCTTTAATTATGATGGTTCAAAATGGAGATCTGAATCAACAGACGACCAAATCCATTCCATAACACAAGTATTAACAACTACTCACTTTGATTACATGCTCAAAGACTTTCCATATCTAAACTTTTAATTATCCTCACTATCCTAACAATACAGCATGGCAGAAAAGATTGAATAAGGTCAATAAAACAACAAAAATGTGATTTTTTCTCGAAAATGACAACTCATTTAGATCCCATCTACAGGCAAACTAATCCAAACTCACCGTACCTGTCCTAATAGCTACGCATAACGACAACTAACAACATACAAAAAAAATTTGAGTTTAAAAGGTGTAAGGTACACCCACACACAATCAGGGTATGCCTAGGTGAAGGGATACAAGAATTAGTAACAGATAGTATGAAATTTCAACCAGTGCAGAACACAGTATCACATGGGGACACAAACCCCTAATTGTCACCTAAGGGAGGCTAAATCCCCTATAATATCATACAGGTACTTGTACCCTTATAATATCACCTGAGGACTCAAATCCTGGGTCTTCTTGACCTAGCCTCCAACCAAAGAAGTCAGCCAGGGCCAAGTGATCTGAAAATCAAATGGGCCTCTATCCTAGGAATAACCAACTGGACCTCACACCCAGGAAAAATTATTCGGGATTCAAACTATAAAAAATGTCATCCAAGACTCGGCCCTCAAAATCATTATTTGAGACTCAAACCTTGAAATAGTCATCCGAGGCTCAGACCTTGGAATAGTCATACAAGACTCGAACCTCAGAGTAGTCATCTCAAACTCAAACCTCGAAGTAGTCATCAGGGACTCGAACCTAGGAATAATCATCTACTCAACTGGTCCACCTAGATTTGTTCCTCTCAAGTCATACCATGTGTATATGTAACAATACAAGCTATTAACGATGCCAATCTAGCATAGCACTAGCTTAAGCCTAGGTTAAGCCCGTAGAAAGAAGATAACTAGAGGTATCCCAAGTATCCAAAACAAAGGTAAACAATCCAGCTGATAAGTATAACTAGTACCTAGGACAACAATATACAAGCTAGCTGATAAATGTAACAAGTATCCCAACCAACATTAGACACACCAACCAATCCCATGGTATAACATATGCCTCATAAATAGAGTCACAATTCAGGTACTAGGTAACTAGGAATACAGTATACCAGCAGAATCACAACAACATAACCTTAACATGTGGTAGGAGTACAACAGAGATGGTATAAGTTCACATTTAGCCCTTAACAGGACATAATTATTATATAAGTAATAGGTAACCAGATCCACACCAAATTTAACATAGGTTTCAATATTAGGAAGCCTAACAAGTCAAACTAGTATTTAAACAGTCAACTATATTCACTCAAGTAGCACCAATACTCTACTTACCACTGTCATACTCCATCTCGCCTTTACAGTCCTTATCAAATGCATTTACAGCCCAACCAATACTAAAAACCAACAAATATAACTGATATAGCATTTACAGTGTCTAGACAATAATCATAGTGTCAAACTAGCATGTACAACTTTCAACCCAATAATTTCCAGCAAAACTTTAGGCTACCTGAAGAGGAGAATTCACGTGCTCTGAATCAGTCCATGTGAGCTATGCCCCTCCTGGTAGCCTCTAAATACCGCTCAACTGTCAAAACATGAATTACAACATAAATATGGCTAGTTTGACTGTAATATCTCGAGAAATGGGAGAAATATATTAACTATGACTAAAATGGGAAAAAATGAGGCTCACGCCCAAAATACCAAACCAACCCTCGTAAAATGACCTCTACGTCTCCCTGAGTCTATAGCCAAAAGTTGATCTAAAAGCGAGGTTCAGAACAGTGAGAAACAACCCAAAAATCAAGTGACATTTTTAATCCAAAAATAGAACATACAACAGCTTTTTGCTCAAAATCCTAAAAAATATAATCAAACCAATAGAATCCAAATATACCATAATGTAAATCTTAAAAAATACTATGATTTAGACCCAAATTTTGCTCAATTCCAACATGAAATGGCTGAGATATTACAACTCAGTTTTTGGAAATTTACGATATTATATATGGAAAAAATAGTAATTTTTACCTCAAAATACGTGTCAAATCTGATTTCCGAAGTCCCCACGACGTTTCTCATGAGATTCTACATAATTTAGACTTTTGAATTGCTAAAATCGGGTATAAAATGATGAAGTTATGATTGTTTGAAGGTGATGTCCGCTATTTTTGCGAAATGGGACTTCTATAGTGTGCCACCGCCTTGCCACGTGGTAGCCCCTAGCTGGGCCACGTCACCCCTGTCGCCTTTAACTTTTAGCAACCGTTCAAACTTAATTTTGATGTTCTAACCTCATCTGGAGTCGCAAAATACAATCTATATATGAAATCTAAACAGAAACAACGTTCCTAACTCAATGGTGTAGTCAAAATTTCCATTGAAGGTTAATTTGTTCCAATGTGGGTCCCACTTTCCAATATTAAAATCTATCGAAGAGGCCAAAATGCACCTGAAAGTCTTGAAAATCGAACAAAATATTCTCCTAGACTAAACTCGACGTTTCAGAGGCTAAATTTGCAAAACTCAATATAACTAATACCAAACATGCTCCTAGCATAATTTGGTCATTTTAGAGTTGATGAAACTGTTAGAATTCCATTCCAAGACTGTTTACTAGGAATTTATCAGAAAACTCATTTTACAGTTATAATCTTCCATTTAACTCAAAAAGTTATTTAAATCTCAAATGATTCACCCAACAACTAAACTGACAGTATCAGTACGTCACAAAAGGCCTGAGGTCACTATGTCAATTCTCAAACTAACAAAATATTCATGGAAACACAGAAATAACCTGGAGGGTTATTATAGCAACTTATTAAAACCAACACCAAAGGTTTGTCTATTAAAAGTGTTGTTGCAAGTTCTAATTGAATGAAATATTTAAATAGAGAGCAGGGGTGACAAAACAAATCTGGTATTACTTGTCCTGAAATTTTCATTCAGTTGTACTCGTATTCTTCTCTTGTATATTCTTAATTAGGATGCTTTTTACCTGTTTAAACATATAGATTATTATCTCTATCATATCTTGTACGAATAGCAATTCACTTGCACCAAAGCATATATCACATCTTTGTTTCATCTGTTAACTAACATTACACTTTTTATTTGAGGAATTGACATATTTTAACACTAGAAGATTTGAGGCGTTCATGTATTTGTCAACTTCACACTTTTTTTCTTCTCTTACTTCAGGATATCTTGTTGATATTGATTGAGGAGTTTGATGGAGTTCAGCTAACTGAATTCATAAATTCAAAATATCATGAATAAGTGATATAGTACAAATTTAAGTTTTAACAGAAAAAAATAAAAAAGAATATATTTGTAAAAAAAAAATAGTAGAGCAGCAATAAATTGTTCATTGAACACAAAAATATCGATCTCGTCCTTGATTTATTTTTGGACTATCAAAATTGCAAGTTTACTGATAAAAGCTTCCCAAAGAGCAGTGAAGAATTTTTTCTGATTGTGATCAAATCATTTCATCATATGTACTTAAATGTAAAGAAGAGTAGAACAAAGTATAAATAGATCGTTGAGAGGAACAAGAAGAAAAGGTATACGATATAATGATATCCCTCCAAAACAAAGTTCTACAGAGCTCACGTATACTCGAAACTAGGTAACAGCAGGCATAAGCAAGTTGACCGAAGGGTAAAAAAAACAAAAATATGAAAGCATAATCTAGACAACAATGGAAAGAAGTAAAGGAGCTTGAACGAAAATGACAAATGAGAAATCAGAAACAGAAAAGAAAAAAAGGGAGAAACAAAGGGATTGCTATTGTAATTTTACGGTGTGTAGGATTTACATTGTGGATATGCCAAAATTTCATTATCCAGGTTAGGAGTTATTTGTATTCAAAATCATGAATTTGGTATAAAGAAATATAAATTTTTGTCGTGCCTATGGGAATTATGGAATGTTAAAGAAAAAATCTACATGCGGCAGGTGGGACGATGAAGACGAAGACAAAATGAAGAACATTGTTCGGAAGGAAAAGGAGAAGATAGGCATCATTATTATTTTTTTCGCACAAGTGACTGTTTAATTGATGTGCTATTTTTTTAACGTTGAAAAAATAGGAGAAAAGTGACAAAAAGATAAGTAGAAAATAGTATCTTCTTCTTGTTAATGTGTAACACCCGGTAAAATTATAAAAATATCCCTAGAAGAGAGTCGTTTGCATAATGCATCTTCTCAAAATATTTTGGCAAATCTGAGGTTGGAATCGCGATCATCATGAAAAATTAAGTGAGAAAATGGTCTTGGTTGATTTTTAGAGCAACCGGAGCAAAAGATAATTTTTCGGAGCAAAAATGCAAATCTAGAAAAGTGCACGTCATGTCCTTGTCGCGGATTTGCACTTAGCTGGAGTTTCAATATTTTCTACGGGATTAGAAAATCAATCAAAAAATAATTTAAGTAAAATTACACATAAAATAAATTTGACAAATGCAATTTACGTGTTATTTTGCAGAAAAAGAATTTATGAACGCGTTTTAAGTTTTTTGTCAAAAAAATGAATTGAAGCGTGATAAGTCCGCATCGCGGACTTACCCCATTACGGTACTTGCTGATCAGTTTTAAAAGCAAGGGCATTCTAGTCTTTTTCCAAACCCTCTTAAACTCAACCCATGACTAATAAAAGTCATTTTTTACTTAAATAAGATTTTTAAACCCATTCCTAAGTCATTATTACGTCCTAAATAAGAGGAGACCTTGAGCGAAGAAGAGGAGAGAAGCTAGGGTTCCCGAGAATCTTGCAAATTTTTCCAAGCTACTCTGAAATTCAAATCTCCCAGGTATGTAAGGATAAACTAAAGCATGAAATTATTCTTCCATGTGCCCCTTGATTGTGATAGAGCGATAGATGAGAGTATTGAGTCCTTATGTATATATTCTATGAATGTTTTCTTGTAAATTTTATACATTATATGTATTTTGCATGATTGATGATCATCATAAACTTGATTTACTGAATAAATATTTTTATATGAGTTATTTCACAAACCCTACATACTAATTCATAAAAGATTACATGAATGAACCTAGGGATTGAGTCTAGAGCCTTGAGTTGAGAATGTTGATTGTGATTGTGATTGTGATTGTGATTGTGAACATGGTGATAGATTGATAGAGTTGGATGGTCATGAGAGTCTTTTTAATTGAACTCTAAAAACTTGGTTTAGTCGATGGTCCTCCTACGTGATTGTCTAATTCATTCTCGTAAATTCGATGAGATTGATTGGTCGAGTCATTGAGAGATATATTGAGAACTGATTTGATTTGATCGGATTGATATGAGTTCTTATGAGTCTCACTGATCAGGTTGAGAATTGAGAAGAGTCCTTATGAGACTCATTGAGGATTGCTTGACATGAAGTGTTTATGTAACAACCCATCTTGAGATAAGAAGTCCCACATCGGCAAAATACAAGAGAGATGTTGGGTATATAAGTAAAGAACTGGTCTATATACTGTGAGGCGTCTTTTGGGGTGAGCCCAAAGGGATAAACCCGTGATGGGCTAGGTCCAAGAGCAGACAACACCTCATAGTGTTGGGCTAGGTCTTCACAGTTTATGAGCATTGAGTCTTGGTAGGAGTATCGAGCATCGAATTGAGTGAGAGTAAGTCCACTCGAACTCATATAACTATGTCGCCAAACGTAGGTGGGGATAGCACCACTAAATCGAATATTTCCTCTTGAGCTTAGCAGTCTCTTAAATAATTGAGGACTTGTTCGATTTTCTGAATCCATGAGGGATTCGATTTGTCCTTACCCTTATAAGGTATGGACGGTTATGGCAATATCAACGGGATTATTGTACAATCATTGACTCATAAGTGATTGTTGTCGGATAAGAGAAACTCCTAGATAGGTTTTGTATTGATAGTACTCTGAGTCGAGTTAATGAGGTTGAGTTGGAGTTGATTGGATTGAATTGTTAGGTCATTGTCTACTCTTTATTCTTGTTTTAGATAGACATTTGACATTATCTATTGAGTTTTTATCTCTTGAGTTGAGTTATCTGAGTTGATATTATTCTACCTTGATGCATGTTTTATTTAGCCATTTTACATACTCGTACAGTCCAAGTATTGACGTCCATTTGGAATGCATCATTTTATGATGCAGAGACAGGTACTAGAAATCATCAACAAGCGCACCGTTGAAGATCTTTTATAGTCAGTTGAGTTGGTGATCCCTCCCCTACTTCCGGAGGATACTCATTTATGTTTTCATCTAGCTTTTAGAGTTAGACTTTAGATTTGCTTATCTTGATTTGAGATAGTCATGGGTCTGTCATTGACACCGTTGAACAATTGAGAGGCTTCATAGACTAGAGTATGATTGTTTGAGTTAAATAATTATTTTAGGCTAATTTCTTCATGCTAGTCTTCTTGAGCTGACTTAACTAATATTTATTGAGATTGTCCACCCTTTTACTTTCTTTAGTCTTCCATTGAGGTGTTAATTATTGATTAAATGAATGTGATGAGGTTAAGTGGTTCGCTTGGGGGCTAGCAATAGTCTCTGAGTGTCGGCCACGCCCAGGGTACCCTCCCGTGGCGTGACATAATGCGTGTTATTATTGCTTCCTTTTCATCTCTTCTTCTTGTCCCGAAGATGTATTAAAAAAAGTCTCTATACTCTTACAAGGTCTATATACATTCTATTCTCCCCAAATATCACCCGTGAAATTATACTAGGTATGTTGTTATATACAAAAACAAATAATCACTGTTATCAATTTTTCATTGTTATCGTTTTGTTTTTTGGTTTGGTAAAATTTTTGTATTTGCTACTAGTTCTTTGCAATTCCTTTGTGGCCACCTTGATTAAAGCAATTTTAAATATTATGGTGCCTACATGATACATTATATAAAATAATAGGCAAAGTTAAACTAATCCTTTTCTTTTGAAACATAGCATCTTATTTTTCTAAAATTTCTATTCTTAAAGTGTAAGAATATAATTTTATAAGTTCCATTCAAAATTAAATGAATCTCAAATAATGGGATGAACAGAAATAAAGCAAGAATATAGAATAGAAAGTTATAAATAAAACATCAAATAAACATGGAAAAAGAACTAATCTATATTTATACTATATCAAATGTGTAAAAACCCTTAAAAATGTTGTTTGAACTTTTTGTTCTTCATTAAAATGCTCTGTTTTAGATAAAATGGTATTTTCACTATTTTCTTAATTTATTATTTTATCTTTTATTCATTTAGTTTCAAGATTCACTTTTGGATTAGAATTTCTTTATATTTAGAATTCACTTTTGATTTAGGACTATTTTATATAAATAATTGTCTAGACTATTAAGGAAAGGAAAAATATTATTACTATTCTAACATTAAGACTTTGAAATTAATTAAAATTTTGATTATCAAATATTTTGTTAATAAAAATATGTAATATAACAGATTTAAAAAGAAAAAAATCAGTAATTTAAGACTAATGGATTGATTTTCTCATCTTTATCCATTCGTAGTTGATTAAACTATTGCATCAAATTAATAGTATTTATTTAATTTTATTTATATAAATAATTTATTTATTTTAATGTTAAGTACTATTTATATATAATGTTTAGATTGACATGGCACATATATGCAAAACACATACACTAAACTAGTAATCTGAAAAAAAGAAGTTAGAGAAGATTTACCTCCATGGGAGGAGTAAATGTAGGCGGAAGCCCAAACAGAGAAGAATAATCCCGTCCCTTATTCTCTTTGAAATAGTAATTCCTAAAAGAAATGTAACGGTGCGTATGTGGGTCTAACATTCCTTAGCAATGAGGCATGCCGCGTATGTGGGTCTAACATTCTCTTTTATATATATATAAGATAAGATAAGATTAGATCTCACTCAAACTATTTACTCTTAATAGACCCATAGACCAAATTATTTACCCTCTTACCATACTTTTTTCTTTTTATTCCGCCCATGACGTTAACACGATGTCAGCATGACTACTATAAAATAATTCTCTGTGTTAGGCAGTATATATATACCATACGGATATCATATAGAATGAGCTCAATCCTCTATGATACTCTGGCAGTATGTTGATGCCCTATTAACATCATATAGGGGTATGCTCTTTTTTTAAAGAAATAAATAAGAAATAATTAAAAAATTATTAAACTCTAAATTAGTAGAAAATATATTTTTGGTGATACTCCCTCGGTATATGGACGCCGTATCGGTATCATATAGGTTTGGAGCTTAATTCTTGGTGATACTCAATCGATATATTGATACCCTATTGGTGTCATATAGTTTTGGGCTCTTTTCTTAAGAAATAGAATAGTTAAAAGAAAATTATTAAAGTCACAAACTTATCTATTAAACTCTAATTAGTAGAAAATATATTCTTGTGATACTCTGTCGGCATATTGATACCATATCGATATCATATAGGACTAAACATAATTCTCTATGATACTCCATTGGTATATTGATACCCTATTGGTATCATATAATTTTGGACTTTTCTTTTAATAAATAAAATAATTAAGAGAAAATTATTAAAGTCATAAATTTATTTATTAAATTCTAACTTAGTAGAAAATATATTATTTGTGGTACTTTATTAGTATATTGACACTATATAGGTATCATATAGGACCGATATTAATCCTCGGTGATACCCTGTCGGTATATTGATACCCTATTGGTATATCATATAGGGTGAGTGTTGTCAGCATGCAAATTTTAATAGTAGGGAAGCATAAATGTAAAATGGTATATGGGTGGAAATAGTTTGCTTCAAAGGGGCATAAGCATAGTTTTTCCTTAATTTTACTACTTTTCAAGGTCACAATTCTGATTCATCGTGATTGACACCCACAATAACCATCTAGTGAAAGAATCATTACTACAAGCCAATTAAGCAAACTAATATGAAAAAGGTATTTAAAAATGTAAAAACAATTTTAAAAAATTGTCAAGAGTTGAATTATCATAAAATCAACAATAGCTAATTAATAATGTGTAATTTAATCCCCTAAAACATAAAAGTCATTGTACCAAAATTCTACCAATAGTCTAGAATAAGAAAATGCAACTCAAAAATAATAAATAAAACCATATCTAGAATAAGAAAATGCAACCCAAAAATAATAACTAAAACCATAAGTCCGAAGAAAATGGACCAAAACTCCATATGAATCCATGGTAGCTTAAAAAAGCTGCCCACCCTTGAATTTGACCATTCAGTGATCTCCGAGTTGAGAGAGTGGTAAGGTGTACGTGCATTTTATTCTCCACAGACCCCACTTGTGGAATTTCACTGGGTATGTTGTTGTTGTTGTTGAGATCTCTGAGTTGAGGTGTGTCAGTAACCATTGAAGATGTCTTGCATTTAACAAAGAAAAAGCAAGTGAAGTATCAGTAAACACAATAATAGTGTACTGATAGAATCATGCGACTATTCCAGTAATGTAATATATGGAAATAACCACAATATAGTAACCTACACACACACAGGAAATACATTATCAAGCTACCATTTCAAAATCAACATATAGTTCATCACATCAATTTCAATACAAAAGTCAAAGATGATCCTTTCATGGAACCCATATCCAGACTGTTAATGTGCTAGAGTGACACTCGATCTAATATCGGTGTAACACCCAATCCAATATATACATGCATGTATTCGATCTCAAATATACTAGTGTGGTACCCAATTCAATATGTACCAACGTGGTAACTAATCCAATTTATGTTGGTATAGTACTCTAACTAATATATCAGTGTGGTACCCAATCCAACAATCACAATCATAATGAATTCTCACACATTAGTAAAATCAAGTAATGAGTTCATGTAAGAAATTTGAACAAGACAATTATTTTAGTAGTTTCCTTCTAACTTTCCTTCTCAAGTACATGCGAGTGATACTAACAATATAGTTAAGAAATACATATAACATAGATGGAAAAGTAAATCATCACTTATCTCGAAGTAAGCTTTGAGAATCTCTAAAGAATTGGAGTTCATTTTCTTAATGTCTTGACTCATTTTTGTTCTAAACAAACAAGAAATTATTCAACAATAGCCTACAATACCCAAATTATATTGAAGTCCTAATTCTTGGCTACTTTTATGATTATCTCATCCAACTAGGTCTTTTTTTACCAATACTCTCGGGCAAAACCTTCTCCTAAGAGAATTTTCCTAGATTCTAAGGTCTAAAAATTGAATTACAAGTTAGAGGAATGATTAATATACCTTTGCCAAAGAAATAGATGGAAAATTGAGAAGAACAAACCCTAGGTCGTCTCTAGTTTCTCAAAAATTGAAGTAACAAAAAAATAAAATAGTTCTAATATTTTTTGACTTAAATTTGTGATTGTCCCAGCATGGTGGCAACCAACCCACTATAACGACCCATCATAGCGAGTTGGACAAAGACAGAAACTCATAACTCATATCACAAACTCTTATTTTGCAAAACACTCTCAAATCTTGATGTTATAAAATTAACCCCTTAAGCCAAGATCAATCTCATCTAATTTTGATTCCATAAGGCCATACATGTTTTTTTTTATCGTCTAGACTATCAACTCAAATGATTAAACTCATAAATCAAAATCCCAATCCCTTACTGTATTATTCCATTCCAGACCTTACCTAAATCAGATTTCTTCTAAGTCTAGCCTAATCTCAAAGTTTCCAACTTATTACTCAAGAATGTTCTAATCCAAATTCCTTTTTCACTAGTCTATCCATAACGGCGGAGATAGATGTTACAATAAATACCAATTACTTGTCACAAACATCCCCGGGTGATCAAAATAGGAAATATTATGCTAAGGTATGTGTAGATTAGTACTTGAATAGGAAGAATTGTGCTAAGGTATGAGTAGAGTAGTACTTGAATCATCAAACACTGAGGATACTTAGCTTGCATGTCCTTCTTAGTTTTCCAAGTATCTTTCTTAATCGGGCAATACTTTCATTAAACCTTCAACAATTTAATCTCCTTGGTCTTCAACTTTCGTACATCAAGATCAAGTTTTGCAATTGGTTCTTTCTTATATTGAAGATTCTTATCCAATAAAATTGAGTTCCACTTGATAATATAATCTTCATATTATGGTACCTCTTCAACATAGACACATAGAACACTAAATGGATTCTAAATAAGTTAGGTGGTAGAGCCAAGCTATAAGTAGTTGGCCCTACATAATCAAGAATCTCGAATGGGACAGTATAACATGGACTGATCTTGTCCTTCTTACTAGATATCATAACATCTTTTATGGGTGACACTTTCAGAAGAACCTGCTCACCACTCTGAAACATCATATCCCGCAGCTTGCGGACTACATATTATTTCTGTTAGCACTAGGCTGCTACAAGCTTATCTTAGATGATCATTACCTTACCATGGTCATCCTTTACCAACTTGACCCCCAAAGGTTTCACATCTGTAGCTTCAAACTACCCTTTGGGATGTCTACACCCTCTCCCGTAAAGTTCTTCAAATGGTATCGCGTCGATACTGGAGTAATAACTATTATTATTAGAGATGTCACACAGTTATAGAAACTTATCCTAATGGCCTTCTAAGTCAATTATGCATGCCCTTAATATGTCTTCCAATACTTGAATCTCCTCTCTAATTGTCCATTGCTCTGTAAGTGAAAAGTCATGTTGAAAGTGAGTTAAGTGCCTAACGTCTCATGCGATTTTTTTAAAAACTTTAATGTAAATTGCATACCATATTCTGAGATGATAAAAAGGAGTATCCCATGTAGCTTTATTGTCTTTTTCATATAATTTTTTACTAATTGTTGAGCATTATAAACCACTCTGATTGGGATGAAGTGGGATGACTTCTTCAGCCTGTCAACCACAATCCTAGTGGAGTCATACTTTTCCAAGGTTTTAGGAAGACCCACCAAGAAATCCATAGCTATTCTTTCATACTTCCATTCAGTAATGGACATTCTCTGAAGTAAACCTGCTGACCTTTGGTGCTTATACTTTACTTATTAATAGTTTTGACACACCTCACTCAACAATGTAGTTAGGTTGTCAATAAGAATAGCTTGGGTAGAGGTGTGCAACCATGCTTGTGAATAAATAACTAGATAATCAAATAACTTAATGAAATTTATGCTAAACATGATTATTAGCTAAACCATAATCTTAGATTGATTCATTCATTGATTGTGTAGAAATATCTCTCATCTTGGTTAATTGTTTACTGCTTAAATAAATAACTAGAATTAATATAACTTAGTAAATAATTAATAGAAAAGTCCTTTGGTTCGATATTCCGGCTCCTTTAGAGTCACTATATTACTTGGGTTGACCATGTACACTTGTGTGTGCTAGGGAAGCAACACCCTACAACACGTTAAAGAGATTATCTGTACAACGTAATGGGTACTTATATCGAATGGTGATCCTATTCAACTATCGATAGTATATGCACATTCTCATACTATTATCCTTCTTCAAACAAGACTGGAGCCTCCTACAAGGAAGAACTAGGATGGATAATACCTTAATGAATGAGATCTTAGATTTGAGTCTTAAGCTTCTTTATCTCTACTAAAGCCCTATGGTAAGGGAGAATAGAGATTGGGCGAGCCCTTGACTTCAAGTCAATTAAGAAATCTATACCTCAATTCAAAGGCATATCAATAAAATCAATAGGAAACACCTCCTTAAACTCGATTATTATAGGAATGGATTCAACAAAGAGGGGCTCTACATTAATACCTTAAATATGATCCAAATAAACCAAACAACTCTTCCCACTCTATTTTTCCTACTTGGGATCTCTAGAGTTAGTTTTAGCATTAGTTAAGTACCACATAATAGGAAGACAACCAAGTCATGCCTAGAATCACATAAAAAATCACATCAAAATCAGTCATATCTAAAATTACCAAATCAACTCAAGCCTAAAAATTCATAAATAGAACAAAACAAGCACGGTAGATACGGATGACTATAACAGACTTTCCAACTAGGGTAGAAACATGGAAGGGGGCATCAAGCATATTACAAATAACATAAAAAAAATCAAGGAAAATTTTACTAAAATATTAGGATAAGTTGGCATGGGTCAAACAAAACAGTAGTCATTTGGTTGCAGACAAGAATAGTACTTGTAATCACTGCATCAAATGCCTCAACCTCAGTCCTACCAAAAAAAGCATAAAATTGAGCCTTGTCATTAGGACGGGCAACCTCCCTACCTATATGTACAGCTTCCTTACCTGCACTATCATGTCCTCTGCCTCCACAACCTCTTTAATTTCTTTTTCACCCACCTTGTCAATGTCCCCTATAGTTACTAGTTCCACTTGCTGGTACTACTACTCTGTCTATTACTACTGCATGGGATCAGACATGAAGGGGTTGGGGAAATCTCACTTAATGTGTCTTGGACCCCCATAATTATAGCAATTGCGATCAAGGGATGGTTGAATATCTAAAGTGAAAGAAGCTCTTTGGCCATCTTGAGTATAATTCTGTTGTGGAGTCCTAAAGTAACTATATGTAGAAACGAGCATGGCAGACTGAACTGGCTAGGTTATAATTATCAGTTTACCTGAACCTCAAGAGTAAGAGTCATAAAAGATACCTGTACTCTTGGGCTTCTTTGCCAAATCCAGTTTTGAACTCCTTCCACTTTCTTCATGAAATCTGTCGTCACTTCATTAGACCTTTACCTACAAAGGTCGTGTGAACATACAACACTTGTAATTCAAGATTCAAACCATTAACGAACAACCAGATCTTTTCCTCCTGTGCGGTCAATAGTTTTGTGGCACATCTGGACAATACATGGAACTTAGCCTCATAAGTGGCTACAGTCATAGTACCCTGCTCAAGAGCCATGAACTCATCCTTCTTGTTATCACTTAGAGATTGGGGCATATACTTCTCCAAATATAAAGCATGAAATTGAACCTACATAAGTGGTGGCAAGGCTGGCAATCAACATTCCACAAAAGTTTTCCACCATTACTTAGCCTCACCCTAAAGTTGGAAGGTACTCTATGTTGATACACAATGCTCAACTTGTGAAGTCTCTCATAACAATCCAAGATGAACTCATAAGCATCCTTACTCTCTGAACTTTGGAACACTGGAGGCATCAACTTCAAGAACTTAGTCAGCACCTCATGCTCAGTGCTAGTCATCACTGGCCCAAAAAAGGACGAAAGAAGACATCAGTACCTAGTGCTTCATCCATCCTAGGGATTGTAACTACAACAGGTTGAGTGACTGGAGTTTAAGCAACAAACACTGTGAGAATAGTTCTAGAGCTAGCCAATCCATCCAGAAAAGTCAAAACTTATTGAGCAATTGCTTGGTCTAGAGGCGGAAGTCCTCGTAATGCCCCAAAATATGGTAGTTAGGTTTCATAGGAAAAATGAAAAAATTAATTTCTGTTCAGGGACCACGAGCCCTTTATACGAGTTATAGTTGGTCCATAGGTCGTAAAAGGTGCTCGTGGAACCTAGAGTTATATTGAGATTGCAGGTTCAAGATTATGGTTGAGGGTTGTAACATGGGATCGTAGTATGGACATAGAAAATTTTAATTTTTCTAGGTGTTGACGTGATTCACGAAAGGTGACCACGAGCCATAAATAGAACTATGGTCCATAGGTTGGGTCCATAGTTTGAGTCCTGAGAATGTAAACTTGGCTAAGTGTTGGGGTATTGACGAGAGGTATCTGTGACCCATAAAAAACCATGGGTTGTAGATCAAGTTTGTAGATGAGATCCAAGTTTTAAGTTTTTGAAGTTTTAAGGTGTAACTAGGATAGAACCCCCTTTCCGTGAGTTGTGGATTGATCTATGATCCATAGATGAAGCTTGTGTTTTTTCTTGATAATTTTAATGGAGGGTATTTCAAATATTTTCTTATATCTTAAGTCCTAAACTACGTCATTTTGCCTCCAAATATGTCCATATCAGTCTAATACTACCCCCCTCCTAATTCACCACTATTCTGAATCATTCTCTCAAAATCCAAAGTCCTAAACTCCTAAGTTTCTCTCAAGGTCCCCATTAAAGACAAGCTAGAGTTTCAAGATTTCCCCTTCAAAGTTTGAGTTTCTTCCATAGGTCTTCATCTATGGTATGTGATTTTTATCCGTTGGGTCTCTTCCACCCATGAAGCCCCAAATATTCTTCATCTTCTTCATTTATTTTCAAGCATGTATTTTAAGAATTTTGTGATTTCCACTCAAAATGCATCAACATAATATTATGCTATGATTATTAGTCTCATTATGTATGGGTAACCATTATTTACATGTTTTTATAATTATTGAGTAGAACCCCCCATGTGTGTAGTCTAGAATTTCATGAAATTGAATATGGTTTACCCTGTTTAAATTTAGATTCGTGTTTTTCCTAGATAATACGGTTGATCTAAATCCATATGATACAAGTTATATAAATGAGCATCTAGGTTTATGCATTATGTAAACTCCAAAATTTTAAATTCATGCATTTGGTATGGGTCATCTTAATTATACCTCTATTATTATCAATTCTCATAAGCATGCATAAATCTCTCCATATTTCATGATTTCAAGGTGATTTAACATACATCATTGTACTAGAATATGATTTCCCTATAATAAGCTTTCATGATGCTTTATGAATGATGGACAAGTTAGTAAAAGTTCCTCTCCATTTGATGTACATAAATTTAAGGAGCTATTTTATAATGATGCTCTATGAATGATGAAGGGGTTAGTAGAAATTTATCTTCGTTCGATGAGACTTATGACTTCTATTTCATTAAGAGTTTACTTAGCACAAAGTGGACCTTGAGATGGAGGCTCTCGCCTGTTAGTAGAGGCATGAGATCCGCTAGTAGTAAGATTCCATTGTTTCATAATTATATGCCACCATACGGTGGAGGATCACCCATTAGCGAAGACTTTATTCCTTAGGAGGGTGACCCGATAGGAGAATCTTGGTCACTCACATAGCTTAGTGGATCCACATAGGCATTAGGAATCTACCTTGGCAAATAGCCTCCCTCTTTCCTCCGATGTATGGATAAACATCAAGAATCCATGTTATAGCTCACATGATTTATGTCAGTTAAATGGTAAGTCTCATAATGTGCATGATCTCTCACAATGTTCAAGGTATCCCTCACTATGATTTGATCGAGATGTTCTCTTTACAAAGGTATAAAGGTTCTTTCACAAAACTTAAGGAGATTGTTGTTATAGTCATATAATGCTTTCACAGGGTCTATGCTTCTCTTATGGATTATGTATTTTCCTATGTCATAAAGTGTGTGTGTGTGTATATATATATATATTCCCTACTTACAAGCTTTTTGCATTGACTACATTCCATGATTAAAATGGTACGCCAAATGATTGCATGATTTTATTAAGGTCTTTTTCCACACGTATATGATTTCATATGATGTTTATGTTGTTTCAATCATGATTTTAATTTGTACTGATCATTCATCTCTAAATATGAGTTTGCTCTACCTTATGATATGCATATTGTTTACTATAATATCTACAGTTTTATTGTTGCATTGAATCCCACGTACTTAGTATATTTCAAGTACTAATGTATACTCTATGCTTGAATTATCTAATAATGTAGGGACATGTGACGCTCCTTCTCGCACTCGTGGTTGATTTCAAGTTGATATTGAATACCTTTGATAAGTCCTCATGCTTGAGGACAATTTTATTTCCTATCCTGGCTTAATATGTCTTTAGACTTTGAAACTCTTATTTTTGTATTTCATTTGAGGGTGAGATTTGGACATGTATTAGCCTTCATTTTTCCTAATATTAGAGGTATTTTTGGACGTACGAGTGAATGTATGATGCTACCCTATTTCCTTGATAGTGGTTCATGTTATATCCTTTAGTCTCATTTTTCCTTGGTTGTTGCTTTTCTTTAGGTTCCGCTTTAATTATGTTCATTAGCTATGAAATGCTAGAATAAATTCTAAGAGGCTTAGATGAGGGTCCCTCAGGGTTCTCATTCACCGTGTTGCACCTAGAATCTAGCCTGGACCACGACAGTCCTACAGTCCCAGCCTATGCATATTCCTCAACTTTTACGTTCTCCTCAATCTTAAGTTTCATATTCTTTTCTACCTCAACCTAGGGTGCAGGAGGGCCCCCATTCATGGTTACATTCTCAGCTTGATTTTCACCCCTGGCAAGTGCTATCCTTCCTCGACCTTTGTCCTTTCCTCTTTCTCTACCTCTACCTCGAACACGTTCTCTCATAGTTGGTTCCTCTACTGGCTCATTAATAAGAGTTGATGGCCTGACATCATTATATTGTGTATTAATAATATGCAAATGAAAGAGTGAAAGATGTTGGATACCAATTTAGATAATAATATACCAATTGGAATCAAGTCATAGCACGAAAGGAGAAGAAGGCAGAGAGATTTCCTAAAGTCCTGTAACCTATCAAAACAAAGTACAAACACCTTTGTACTGTTCTTTAAGACTCTACTAGACTTATTTAGGTACAACAAGGTCAATAAACTCGAGGCTCTGATATCAATTTTCATCACGTCTCGATCTATCGTTATTGGTGCCCACACTAACCCTATAATAGGAGAATCATTACTACAACTCAACTAAGCAAAATAATACGAAAAAAGTATTTAAAGATATAAAAATAGTTTTAAATAACAGTCAAGAGTTGAGTTCTCATAAACTCAGTAATATAATAATGTGGAATTCAACCTCCTAGTTATTGAAAGACATTGTACAAAAATTCTACTAATGATCTAGAATAAGGGGATGCAACCCCCAAAATAATAAATAAAATAATGTCTAAAATTACTAAATGTGAAAGGAATGGACCAAGAATCCAGATGAATCTACGATAGCCTAAAAGAGTTGGCTCACCCTTGAATTTGGTCGGTTAGTGATCTCCTAGCCGAGGTTTGTCAGTAGCCGTATGGAGATGCCTTATACTCAATTAAAAAGAGCAAGTGCAATATCAGTACACATAATAACACTGTACTGATAGAATCATGCAACTATTTCAATAAATAAAATATACGAAAGTAACCACAATATAGTAACCCGTACACATACCAAAAATACATCATCAAGTTATCATTTTAGAATCAGCATATAGTTCATCACAACAATCTCAATGCAACAGTCAAAGATGATCCTCTCATAGAAATCATATCAAAACTATTAGTGTATCGATGTGAAACTTGATCCAAATATATATACCAGTGTGGTGCCTGATTCAATATGTACTGACATGGTACCCGATCTAATATGTACCCGTGTGATACCTGATTCAATATGCATCTGTGTGGTATCCAAATCAACAATCATAATCACAATGAATGGTCACACACTTGTAAAATTAAGTAACAAGTTCATGTAAGTGATTTGAACACAAATAGTTATTTTATTAGTCCCACTCTGACTTTCCTCTCAAATACATACAAGTGATACTAATAATGCAGTTAACAAGCACATATGACACATATGAAAAAGTAAATCATCACCTACCTTGAATTTCTAAAGAACTGGACCTTTTCTTTTTTCTAATGTCTTAGCTCGTTCTTGATCTAAACAAATAAAAAACGTAAGAAATCAACAAACAATAGTCTATAATATCCGAATTATATCAGCATCCTAATCCTTGACCACTTTTGAAGATCATCTCACCCAACTAGAGATTTTTCTCACCATTACTTCAAGCTAAACCTTCCCCTAAGAGAATATTCTTAAATGCTAAGGTCTAGGGATCAAATTTAGAGTTAGAGGAGTGATTAACTTACCATTTGCCAAGAAAATAGGTGAAAAATTGAAAAGAACAAGTCCTAGCTTGTCTCTGATTTCTCAAAAAATAAAGTAGTAAAAAATAAAATAGTTATTGGACTTTTTCTTATTTAAGTATGTGATTGTCCTATCATGGTGACAAGCAACCCGCCATAGCGATCTCATCATAGCAGGAATAATCCCACCATGTCGGATTATATGGAAACAAAAATTTGTAACTCGTGTCTCAAACCTCCATTTCAAACACACCCTCAAACCTTGATGTTCTAAAATCAATCTTTCATGCTAAGATCAATCCTAAAATTTCTACTCACCCAAATTTGATATATAAAGTCGTAGAGGGTCCATATCGTCTTGACTATCAATTCAAATGATCAAACACATAAAATAAGACTCCAATCCACCGAATTACCCCAGAACTCACCTATAACAATCCTATTTAAGATAAGAAATTTCACATCGACAAAACACAAAAAAAATGATAAGCACAATAACAATAGTAATTTGTATTTCAATTTCCATTTCTGAAGTTTGAACAATACATATTTCAAGAATGTTTACCCTCTTTTTTTAATCAAAGGTGCGAAAAAAATTTAACAAAACTATTTATCTTTTCTTCTCTTAAAATTTCAAAAAACATTGACAAAACTATTTATCTTTTCTTTTCTTAAAATTTCAAAATAAATACTTATTTATTTTTTAATAGTTATATTGTGATAAGTTTTATTAGGATATACCCACAAAGAGTGTAAATCTAGGATCTTTAGGGGTCATATTTGATTTTAAATATAAAGAGTATATTCAAAATTGAACCATATTATAACGTAAGTATAATTAATTCGGTTTATTATGTAGTCGTTTCCTATTTAAGAATTTTGAAATATACATATTGCAAAAAAAAATTTATTCTCTTTTTAGTCGAAAAATTTTCAACAAATATTTTTGTCCACTTAAATTCATAAGATTTAACTTGTAATTTTAATTTCTTTTCTAGTGATCATATATTTAATTTACTTCACTATGAATATATTTATGTTTTTTAAACTAAACACTTAATATTTTACATTGAAAGGAAACATCATGCAAGCTAATATTTGTGTAAAAATTTTCATGGTATAATAAAGTTTGACTAAATTAATAAGGTCACCAAACTGATGTATAAACACTTTTTTATTTTTATATGTATTGCCATGCAAGCGCATAACTATTTAATCAATTTCAACACTTTTTTTTTAATATTTAAAAATGATGAGTTGTTTACAATAAGCCCTAAATGGGTCCTTAATGTTTAATTGAATCATAATAATGTAATTCATCAAAAGTCGGGTGAAATTTTTGTTATTTTTATTTATGTAGTGAGTTTTTAAAGATATTTACTCAATAAAATTTGAATTAAATATTTTTTTTATTTATTCAGTGGGTGTCTAAAGATATTTTATATTTACTGAAATTTAAATTTAAAAAAAATTGTTTTTAAAGTGAAAATTGAAATTGTGTTTGACCATTAATACAAATTGAACTATTTTTAACTTTTTATAAACAATGTGAAGTGAAAATTATTGTAAAATATTAGCAATATAATATAAAGCAAGATATTTAAATAAGAAATGTTGACACCCAATTTTTACCCTCCACAATACGAATTAAATATTGAGCTTTTAATTTTAAACAACTTTGAATAATTA
>JBCEWC010001023.1:0-45535 GCA_038996855.1 Solanum aculeatissimum
AGGGAGCCTTGGAGTAATTGGTAAAGTTGTTGCTATATGACCAGAAGGTCACGGGTTCAAACCTTGGTAACATCATCTGGTAGAAATGCAAGGTAAGGCTACGTACAATATAGATCTTTGTGGTTCGGGCCCTTCCCCGAAAGTGCACTGGGCTTGTCCTTTCTTTTTAATAACTAGAATATCAATTAGTAAAGGGAAAATTTGGTTGTTGAATAAAGGTATAACGACCGGATTTTTGTCGTCGTTAAAGCCTTTTTAACGACGGAGCTTTTAACGACCGGTGATGACGGGATTTTTACCGGTCATTATTAGTCAATAACGACCGGATTTATAGTTTTAACGACTGAATTTCCCCTCGTTAAAGATCAATTTTTTTGTAGTGGTAACTAACATAATCAATCATCTCATTACCTAACTAATCTATACCTTAACAAAATCAACAATCACGAATGCAAACTTAGCATGAAATCATGGATCTTGATTCATACTTTGAAACTAATTCCCTTCTCAATCATGATTAATACATACATTGAAGATCTCTAAAGATTGCATACCCTAGTTTATCACTAATCACTTCCTCATATATCTTATTGCGCTCATCATTAGCAACCCAAGTCGTCCTCATCACTAAATCAAAAGCCATAAAGAAATACACTCTCACACTTGAGCTAATTTTTGTAGACTTCTCTCTCATATCTTACCCAATAGTCTCTTAATCCCACTGATACAAGTGTAACCATGTTACCATATGCCAAAAAGAGTAACCCAAGCCATGCCATATTACAAAACTGATCTTATAGTTGATATGGTAATCCAATCCCAAGTCGTACCAACCAAATTTACTAATTCAACCAATTATCCACATGCACTTTCCTTCTAGAATTCCCAATTACAATCATACAAGTGAACTTTTCGAAACCTCATTAGTCCATATACTTGTTATCTCAATATCAACGTGCTCCTCTTAACTTACAATGAAGTCACCAATCCCCGTATAGATCTGTGAGGTAAAAACCCACACTTAAATATATTAATACCCATACCAATATTCACCAATATGACTTTCCGTATGATCGATTCAAAACTCAAGCAACCATAGTAACAACCTATTGGTTCTCCCCAAATATGATGCCAATGTCAAACTCCACTACCTGAGTCAGTGAAACAACTGATATCCCCTTAGCAACTAGTGTTCACTCTCAAAGATCAATACCTCCGTCCAAGTATATTACCAGTACCACATCAGAATACCCACCATATTCACCACTAATATGCATAATATTCTTCGCGAAGTTCATGCTCGAATAATCTACACTTTTGTCTCATTGAATAGCTGTCACACATAATTAAATTGGTTTTATCTCTCACCAAGAAGTATACCTTCTTCCATACACTATATGGGTAGTGAAAGCAACACAACCCATAACTTAAGCCAAATATATATAGATACTGTCATAGCAATTGTATCATAATCATTTGTACTATATACCCACTCCAAGAAGATGTAGTAGAAGTTATGATTTCAATGAACATAATGTCATCCTCTGCCTATACTAAGCAACCCTTATTTGACAAACTTAACAACTGTAATCCCATAATCATTGCGCTAATACGTAGTCATTCCCCTAAGCACATTATGTCACATTTATGGATCGCCCCAAACATCTAATAGACCAGAAAAATACCTCTCTGATGCTAAATGGGTAATCAGAAAGAATACAGTGTTAATAAAGTCCTTCAATAAGTTTCACCTTTTGATATCTTACCTTTAACATTTCTCATCAAACCTCCACCAAAACCTAAATCTCTTTGAATTATAGGACAATCCAAGGCTGACAACACATTAACCCATTAAATCCATTACCTTTTTCTCAGAGCTGAATCAAACTCTAAGACACACAATGACATTTCATATTTCTGTATAAAACACCAAGCATAAGTTCCCACCACTAAAGAATCACCTACTGGTGTAGATACATACACAGGCACAGGCATACAATCGTACAATATTCAGAAACCCAACAATAACCACGGATGATAGGAATTGAAAGAACAAGAGGGAATTTCTTAATAGTATTCGTAGCCTCTCAAGGATAAGTAACAAACGTCTTCAGACGGATCGTTAAAACTCTACTCGACTGGACTTGTACATATGTGAGACCTATGAACCTGGAGCTTTGATACCAAGTTGTCACGACCCGAAATTTGGGTGTGATGGCACTCACCTAACCTACCAAAGTGGGTCAGCTCAAACCTAATCAACCCATTAACATATAAAAGCGGAAGATAAAATAGTCTAATAAGATAAGGTAAGCATAGGAAATCAAGACTACAACTATCCCAGAATTGGTGTCATATGTACAACCCTCTAATACTAAGAATACTCAAATGATAATATAAGTCTCAATGTCTAGTCCTAAAATAGAACATAACATAAAATAGAATCCTCAAAGGTAGACAAGTAGCTACCTCTCAAGGGATCTAGAAGCTCGATCATATAACTAGGAAGATCTATCAAATGGGTCAGGCTTACAACCTACAAAATGTAGCAAGGGGTAAGCACCAATCAATATGGTACTCAACAAATGGAAACTAACCTATAGTAAAGCAATGAAGAATGCAAGTACTCCTATCTTCTCAACTACAACTGCCAAACTACACACCTGCACTCAGTAAAGTCCCAACATAATACAATATACAAATCGGATAAATATATACTCATCAAAGCATCATATCTCAAAATATCCAACTGAATATATAGAGTCAAATGGTACAATAGATATCCAATATCATAAGCAAAACATATAATAATATCAAAGAAGGAATGATATGAGATGACATGGATACCATAAGATGTAAATAATGTGATGCAATATCAAATAATCATGATGCATGTTTGTCCTATGATACATATCTACTGACAAACTTAGATCAAACCCATAGGGACCAGGTAAGGACCATGTATTCCTGAACATTGCCGGCAATGACCTTGGCCAATACTCACCCGACCAAAAATGACCTTGGTCATAAAATAATCAACTAGCATATTACCTCGGTTCGATGGCAGAAACCTTAGCTAATCATCAATCAATAGAGATCTCGGCCACCAATCCATATGTTACCTTACTCATCTCTCGACCGTAGACATCACAAGTATCATTGCAAAAATAACAAGTGCATGCAATGCACACAATTTTAATATCATCATATCACAAGTATCACTTTCATTATCATGAATGCGTACAAGAGGTCCACATAGTTCATTTAATCATAAAATAATACTCAAATCTCATCATTAATTAGCCAGAAGTATTTCCCATCGAATTTTCATCACAATGGAACATCAAGCAATTTATATCATCATGGTATAACAATCACTTTCACCTATATAGAAAAAGGTAAAATGTCCATATTGTATCATTTATTCACAATTGATCAATCATTTCATCGTGTTCTAACATTTGAGCCATTATTAACACATTACGTAATACTCTCAATATAATATAGTTCAACTATTTCAATTACCCTTAGTCATCATAACTTAAGATAATTCATCATTTGAGTTCTTATTTCACAAGCAATTAGTTTCATAATTTTCAATAATATCTCATCATACTGATTTAGCTCAATATTTCACGTAAGATATTAAATAGATAACTCTATGTAATGTAATTCAAAGTTCAACAATCAGAACACCATTAACACTTTCACATTATCAACAATGGCATCATAAGCTAATTTCACAAAATTATCTCACAAGTCTAAGTCAACAAAAATGGACATTATCTTAGGATTCAAGTCATACATGCCATCATTTTCACCTCCCCATTACTCAAATCATATCCACTAGAATAGTTCACTAATCCTCGAGTTTCACATCGGAAGGAAATTTTAAGTTCAATAAACTTAACAAGGGTTAGGGTCCACTTAATTCAATCAATAGCCAAATCAATCAAAACCCTGGTAATCCACAATTTTACAAGTATTCACATTCCCACAATTATTTCACAAGTCAAGGATACACAACATTTACAATTACCCAATCTAAAATCTCATGATCAAAACCTATAATAGTATAATTCTATCCCATTTCATGCCATAAATCACCCAAACCCACATGCATAGGATATTTTAGAAGTTTATTTGTCTTAATTTAAGTCTCAATCAACTCAAATCCAAGCCTTTTCCCATTCCACGATACTCCAAATTACCACAATCTCGAAGGTCGAACCATACACGAACTAGACAACCAGATGAATGAATCCAAAAATCAACTCCAAAATACCAAACCACTATCAAGAGTGAGATATGCATGTCAAAAGAAGTCAATTGATACCCATATTAATAGGAATTTGATCTGGAGTAAAGTGGTAAAAAATTAGGTTAATTTTCAAAAATCTTGAATCATGAAATTGAGCTCAAAATCAGGTTCTACACGAAAAATAGAGTTTGCGGGTGAAATCCCATAAAATTTGAGTAGAAATTGTGGGAGAAATCTTCATTTAAAGTTTGAATCATGTTCTTGAAAAACCATAAAAATTGGAGGGTTGAAACCAAAAATTTCAAGTAAAAAACGTAATTTAAATACTGAAAATAAAAGAATTTGTGTTTAGGAAGCTTACCCAAATGAAAATCCAAGAAAAATCTAGCTCAAAATTGCACCCCAAGCTTTTAGATCTCCAAAAAATGGAAGAAAATGGTGGAATAGTCAAAACAGAGAAGAAAGGGTATTTTCATCAAATAAAATAAAAGAAAAAGGGGTTGTTGACTGTGTTGACCCGTGTTGATCGTGGTCAACTTGCATCAACAACCTTTAAAACATGTCTTCTGACCCTCGAAACTCATAGAAACCCTATAAATATGAACCAAATATGCAACCTTACAAGAAATGACATTCCGGACTTGATGGAACCATCAGAATTTGCATTAGGGCTTCCGAACTTCGAATATTGACCAAAGTCAAATTATGATTCGAATTTAACAAAAAATGTAACTTTGGGTTCAATATCTTTGTTTTAACTCTGAATTCAATTTTGTATGTTATCCTAGACCACATTTCATATTTCGGAGCTAATGAGATCAATGAAATTACATTCAAACACCCGAAACTAAAGATGACCTCTAAACTCAAATTTTCAACTTTAAGCCCTTAAGAACTCTTTCTTTAGCAAAACTCCAACTTTTTATAAGGTTTTTAAAATATGACTTTTAGACTCAACCAAAAATGACTAAAGACAACTTTTTAAGAAGAGCAAAATGGTAATTTCCTTGAAAATACCAAAAATGACCTTTGAGGTCATTATAACAATCACCCAAGAAAGCTTGAAATTATTAAAAATTGAGTCAAATGGTGTTTTTACGATATAAAACTATTCAGGTAATAAATTCTTCGCGAATGCAGGAAAAAGTCTGAGAACACAAAGAGAAAATGGAGCCAGAGCTCCATGAACGCAACAAAGGCCTCCGCGAACGCGCATGTCAACAGAGTCACCCTTCGCGAATGCGGGCCCTACCTCTATTAACGCGGATGTCAAAAAAGTTAACCCTTCACAAACGCGGAGTGTTAGGTGACCAACACCAGATTTCCAAGATCAGCTAAAAAGCCAACTTTTGAAAATTCACGGGACGGACCCCTGGGGTCCATTCAAAAACTTAAATTCACAAACCTGATATGTATACATACCAAAATCGACAATTTGGAATTAACAAAATAATCAAAATTATATTTTGAGGTCTCCTTAACACAATTACTGATGTAACTCAATAAAACTAGTTTAAAACTTAAAATACCAAAACTACTCTTGAAAACTTATTACAAGGAGACCATTCTAGCATTAGTTTCACCATCCAGAACTATTAGAACTGTCAAAATTTCAATTCGAGCTTCCGAACACCGAATGTTGACCAAACTCAAACTTTGGCTCCAAAAAAATAACTAAAAATGCAACTTTGGGTCCAAAATCTCCATTTTAACTCTAAATTCATTTTCGTAACTTTTCCTTGACTATATTCGATGTTCCAGAGCTAATGGAATCAATGGATTTCTGATCCGACATTCAAAACTCAAAATGGTAAAAAAACTCACTTTTTCAACAACTTAAATTTTCAAAAAATGCTCAAACTAATATTTCCACTGTTAAAATGCAAGATTCCAATTCCAACAATACAGATAGATCAAAATAGGTCCAAAGAAACTTATGGAAGAGTAAAATAGTAATTTTCATATATAAGCTCAAAAATAACCAACAAGGTCATTACATCATTTACCACTAAAAAATATTCCTTGAGCATAAGGTAAAAGAAGGTACTTGAAGCCTAAAAATGTTGGGATATCTAGTCCGTATGTCTTACTCCAACTTCCAAGTAGCCTTCTCGATGGGACGAAGCCGCCACTGAATCTTCACTGAAGGCATATCCTGGATTCTCAACCTACGGACCTGCCTATCCAAAATAGCTATCGGCTCCTCCTCATCCCACACTACCAATAGTATTGTTTCAAATCATGGTACAACTTTGCCACACTAGGATGAATATAATACCTTGCAAAATGAGCTTTCTCCAATTTCAATCTCACCAAATCTCCTACCTAAGGCACACAAAATTGACCATTAATCCTAAACATACCCTTTGAATCCATAAGAGCCGCTTTTGCTTCACCGCTCAACTCCTTATCACGAATCAAGCATAATCTAGCATCATCAAATTGGTTTGCACACACCTGATCAAGCAATGAAGACCTAGCCTCCACAAAGGCTGAAGAGGAGAAATATCTAACCAAATTAACTGTCTAGCAAGTGACTGAACCTCCAAAGCTAATGATCTCTCCTCCGCCCTCAGAAACACCAAACTCCCTATACTAGAGGCCTTTCGACGCAAAGCATCTGCCACCACATTCCCCTTGCTCGGGTGATATAGGATAGAGATGTCATAGTCTTTTAACAACTCCATCCACCTATGCTATCTCATGTTCAAATTAAACTGAGAAAAGATGTATCTGAGACTCTGATGATTGATATAGATCTCACAATACACCTTATAGAGATAATGCCACCACAACTTCAATATAAACACCATTGCAACCAACTCCAAATAATGGGTAGGGTAGTTCCTCTTATGCATCTTCAACTGCCTAGATGTATATGCTATCACTTTCCCCTTTTACATCAGTACTCCATCCAAACCCACTCCAGAAGCATCACAATACACCATAAAAGATACTCTCTTCTTGGTTAAAGCAAAAATAGACATTGAGGTCAATAAATCTTTGAACTTTTGAAAGCTCACCTCGTACTCCTCCGACCACTGAAAACCCACACCCTTTTAAGTAAGTCTAGTCAATAGGGTTGCAATAGAAGATAATCCCTGCACAAAATGCCAATAGTACCCTGCTAACCCAATAGAACTCAGAATGTCTATCACATATGTTGGCCTAGCCCACTCTCGAATTGCTGCTACCTTGGCTGGATCTACCATAATACCATCTTTTGTCACCACATGCCCAAGGAAACCTACAGACTTGAGCCAAACTCATACTTTGAAAACTTGGTTTATAACTTCTCCTTTTTCAACCTCTGAAGTACAATCCTCAAGTGTTGTACATGGTTGGACCCACTCTTTGAGTAAACCAAGATGTCATCAATAAATATAATCACAAATATATCCAAATAAGGCTTGAACATCCAGTTTATCAATTCCATGAAAACGGCTAGAGCATTAGTCAACCCAAAGGACATAACTACAAACTCATATTGACTATAATAGGTCTTGAAGGCTATCTTTGGGATGTCAAACTCCTGAACTCTCAACTGATATTATCCAGATCTCAAATCAATCTTGGAAAATACCGAAGCATCCCGTAAGTGATAGTATAAATCATTAATACAAGCGAAGGATACTTGTTCTTGATGGTCACTTTGTTCAGCTGATGCTAATCAGTACACATCCACATAGTGCCATCCTTCTTCTTCACAAACAAGAAAGGAGAACCTCAAGGAGATACACTCGGACGGATGAACCCTTTCACCAATAAATTCTCTAACTGCTTCTTTAGCTTCTTCAACTCATTGTAGCCATCCGACAGGGAGAAATAGAGATCGGCTTAGTGCCCGACTTCATATCAATAGCAAAATCAATATCAAAATCTAGAGAAACACCTAGACAATCAGCCAAAAGTACTTCCATGAACTCCCTTGCAACTTTTGTGGTCTCCAATGATGGTAGCTCATGAGAAAAGGTCCAGACATGAGCCAAATATGGAAAACATCCTTATCTATTAATCTATATGCATGCATATAAGAGATAACCCCTTAGGGTAAGAACTACATGCTCTAGTCCATACTAACTGAGGCAAATCCAGATAAGATAAAGTCATCGTCTTAGTATGGCAATCAAGAATAGTATGAAGAGACGATAAATAATCCATATTCAATATTACATCAAAGTCAACTATATCAAGAAATATCAAATCAACAATAATATCTTACCCCAAAATGGTCACAATACAACCTTGATACACCTGATTCACCACTAAAGACTCACCTACCAGGGTATAAATGCAAATAAACTAAGTAAGAGGCTCATATATAATATCAGGATCTGTGGAAAAATAAACTGACACATATGAATAAGTAGAGTTAGGATCAAATAAAATTGAAGCAAAATAATGTCATACTTGAACCATACTTGTAATGATTACATCGACGACCTCTACCTCTACCCATTTTAGAACTGCATAGCATACTCTGTGCTCCTGCCTCTGAGATAACTTTCCAAAATGCCACCACACTTGGATGCACTAGAAGAGTTATCATGAACTATTTGAATAGGTCTAGATTTGCCAATACTATCACTATGGGGATGGTTGCATGAACTGCCCTGCCCTAATGGCCATGTGTCTAGAACTCTCTATCTCGTGCTGGGTGCCTACTAAACTAGCCATGCTGGTGAAGTCTCTTCCTACCACCCTGATGGTCATGTATAATATGCTCAATTATGCAGGCATGGTCCACCACATTCTGGAAAGTGCTACCAGCTAGAACCAAAAAAGATTTAGCCTCTTGAAGGTACCCTGCCAATCCCTTGGTGAAGCGCCAAATCTTTACAAACTCTGTAGGGATACTAGATAAGGCATACCTAAAAAATTCATGAAATTTGGCCTCATAATCGAATACTGACATTGATCCTTGCTGAAGCCCACGAAACTCATCTTGACAACTTTCTTAGAGGTTATATGGCATGAACCTCTCTAGGAACACCTCAATAAACTGCTCCCAAGTCATAACTAGTGATCCAACTGGTCTACGAGCAAATACTGATCTCCATAACTCCTTAGATAAACCAGTGAACTGATAGGAGGTATAAACAACTCTGTGTGTCTCAAGAATAACCAAATTACATAACCGATCCTGACACACTAATAAGAAATCATAGACCTTATCCAGCCATACCATCAAATTTGAGGGGAGCCAACCAAACAAATCTCTTGAAATGCTTCTGCTCGGCAGTGGACATATTGGGACTAACAAATGATGGTGGCACCATAAATTTGGGAGGTGCAATAGATAACCCATGAAGCTGTGAACTAAAACTCGACTGAGAAGTCTAAGGTGGAATAATAGAGGCCATAGGAGGATCTACTGGGGCTGATGAAGGACTAACATGAATCATTGGTGGATCAACTAGGGCTGTTAAAGGGCCAACCAACACTATAGAAGCCGGTGCATTGAGAATAATAGGAGTAGGAGAAGCTCCCTCAAGTATGGCTAATATTCGTAGAAGTAGCTCCTGAACTGAGGGCATAACATCAGGGGCTGATGATGATGGGATAGGGTCTGTGGGTCCCTCTAACTCATACTCAGGCTCTGGAGAAGATGATCTAGCCTGTCCTCTGGGTGGTGCCTCCCCTCTAGCACATCCTCAACCCCTAGCCCTAACACGAGCCCTGCCTTTACCATGGGTGGGGCCCATATCAGCTGGTTCAGGCTCTCCCATTGACCGTCGGGCTCTAGTAATAGGAATCTTCGCAGAAGGAGTAAATTAGATACTTTTAAAATAATTGTTATGAAGAAACACATGAATAGAAGCAAGACTAAAAGTTTTTCCTATCAAGTGCCCCGTAACCTCTCAAAGATGGGTATAGATGTTTACATACCGATCCATGAGACTCTACTAGACACCCTACTCTTGACTCACGAGCCCAACAAACCTAGAGCTCTGATACCAAATTTGTTACAACCTACAACCGAATCATAACTAAAGAAAATAAAACTAAAGTAAAAACAACCATAACACTTAATTTAAATCCCAAAATCGAGAGTCATGAGTACAAAAACTTCTATGTAACATGTAAGTAAATACAAAGATGTTTCAAAGGAAAATACATAGTGTCACGACCCGAGAGTAGGGCCTAGATGTAACATGGCGAAAGAGAACCCGAGGGTCCTCGATCAAGCCATCTTAGCATCATCACACACATCATCGGTTCAGAAGCGTGTAAACATAACAAATAACACATAAGTCTAGGGGATTTCGGGGCTTTGGACTCAAACTATGGGGATATTGCCAGGAATGGGATAAACATGGATCATATAACACATAACAATTACGTTCTAAGGGGAAGGTAAGTATGACTCAAGCTATGGGGGCAAGAAGGGTTAGGAACTTTCCACATAAGCACATTCCCATCAAACAAATCAAAATAACATAAGCAGAAACATAATCAAACATAAGTAGCAATGGTGGAGCATGAAAGTCATAAAATCTCAACAAGCACATAGTATGGCGTACAATAGAATTCGATACATGTCCAACAATGCCTCTACAAGAGTAAGACGTGGCCTCGACACAACTCGGGCTCAACCGGAAGTCATAAGATAAGTAAAATAAAACAAAAGTATAAGATAGAAGAAGGTGGGTATTGCCCTTGGAGTATATGGCTCACCACTAACAATAAGTTTGAGATCTCAACTAAGCGTCCAACGGTGGATGAATGGTGTCTCCGGTCCCTATATGGTTAGATCATGTAGACAAAGAGTATGGGTTAGCACATATAATACACTAAGTATGCGGGCATGCCATACACATGAGCATGAACCTACCACAAATCTAGATGACAAGGGCATGTATATTTATAGAAAGAATATATATATAATCAAAGGAAGGATATCACAACAATATGCCATGATGCATAAATGCAAACCTACATATCATAGTGGGAATATGACCTTAACCGACAATAGAGGAGACCAAGCGAGCTACTACTTGGAATTGGACTACTTGTCAGGTAGATCCCAGGTCAACCCTTAAAAAGAGGATACAGGTCAATCCCATCTTGGGAGATAGCCCATGGTGGCACATGGTTTGATGGAAAGGAGTATGGACCCTTGGAGATAGTCCACCCCGACTCCAGTCCATTGGTGCTAAGTCTCATCCCACGAGAATACATATACGAACTTCAAAATGCAAATTTCAATGTTTCAGATTCTAAGAGCAATGCAAGATGGCTACAAGCCCAAAATCACATTTCAAAACCTTTCAATCCGAACAAGAATTTCTGAGAATCATTTCCCGAGACCAATGCAATAGGAGTAGCTAATTCTAACAGAACAGAGTGGTGTAAAACACCCAGAGTGCTTAAAAGCCATATACAGAAAAGATGTGATCACATTCTAGTCAATTCTCATGTCTTACCAGAATCAAGTCATATCATAACAGGAGAGCCAAGCCCTTAAAAAGAGTTTCATCAAATCAAGCCTTTCATGTATGCATATGTCATGAATGATGAGATGAATTCATGGGAAATAAAGATTAAATCTTAATTCAACAATACGATATGAAATTCAATTGAAAACCATGAGTAAATCCCAATTTAGATCATAATTTGAATTACCCATGCCTAAACAAGCTTTCAAGGGACCATGCATATTCAAATCTTCATAATCTCAATGCAACCCATGATGATTGAATTTAAATCATCTTAAAATCAATATTTAAGTACAACCCACAACTCAATTAAATTAAATCATTCATAAATTAAAAGATCCATATTCAAAGAAAGCTAAAATTTATCAAAATTAAAGAATAAGAGTTTTGGATCTTCATGGTTAAAATGAGAACCATGAATCAATCCCACATACATTGATTAACCAAGAAGAATTTGATGAAGAATTGAGTTTTCCCCAAATTTCCAAGCTTAGTCTTCAATAGAGCCTTGAGAGAATTTGAATGAAATTGAAAGGGATTGAAGAAATTTGAATTGAATAGGAGTGAATAGGGTTAAATCAGGGGTTTTAGGAGGGTTTAGAAATATTAAAATGTCCCTAGGAATAATTAAAATTACAATTAAGCCATTAATGAAACGAGAAAGAAAAACTGGAAACAGTCGTCAACGGTGTACTACACGGACCGTGAGAGGTCACATGGTTCATGGGAACCTTCCGTGAAGCTAGACTTGGAACAAAAAATCCCTATTTAGCTCTCTAGAACTCCACATGGACCGGCCACACGAGCCATGAGGCTTCATACGGACCGTGAGTTGGTCCTTGGAGCCTCCTTTGGCTCCGGGTCTTGGCATAAAATCCGAGAAACTCACTGGAACTCCCCACGGACCGGGTTCATGGGTCACGAGCCTCCACACGATTTGTGAACCCTCCAGTGGGTCAAAGCCTTAGCCAAAATCTTTCTTCCCTTTTGAATGTTTTCCCTGTACAAGCAGTCCCACTGAGAAGGCCATAACTTCCACATCTAAACTCCAAATTGGATGAAACCATGTGCGTTGGGAAGATAACTCAAAGAGCTTCAATTTGATAGGTTGTCGACTACACAGTTCAACCTGTACTAAGAGATTTTTCCATTTAAAATAAGTACTCCTACAAGACATCTAGCAAAACTTGGCCGACACGATTTCTTCCAAGACGGTCATGCAAGAGAGACTCAGGAAATTCATAGGCTAACCAAGACAACCTCAAATCAACTCTCAACCAGTAACGCAAGATTCAAAAATTTTCAGATTGTTACACATAATCTGGTATAGATGTCAACAAAAGAAATCTCAAAGAAATAATGACGACTCAAAGTTTGAGCCTCACCACTAAATCTGATAGTGAAGATGAACTCTAATAAAATAGGATTAACTACCATGGGGGAGTCCTTGTGCTTGATCTGCAGGGAGGAAACATAGTAGGGTTGAGTATATCGAAATATACCTAGTATGTTCAACTGACTGGGTAGGAGAAATCAAATAAGTTATCAAATAATGAAGAATCCTATCACCTGCAACAAAGGGGTTAGTACACAATATATAAATATGTAAGAACAAAATTAGATAGCAATAATAATCAAAGATGCAATGCAAATGTGATGTATGAATGCAATGCATGTGGTGGAATCATGACCGTCGCAGGGCCAGTGTATACATCTACCAAGCTAAGTCTACTAGGTAGAACCTATGGGGGTCTCGTTAAACCATATACTAGAATCTCTCAAGTATCACAATATCTCCGCCTTGCCACCTCAGTGTGGTCAAGGGGTTTTAAAGATGGTACAAACCCTCCCTTGCCAGCTCACTATAGTCAAGAGGTTTTAGAAAAGGTGGTGCAATATCTCAAAAACTGGTACATCTCACCCTTTCCACCATAGCTTGGTCAAGGAATTTTTATAACAAGTGGTACAATATCTCAACCTTGCCATCTCAGCATGGTCAAGGGGTGGTACAAATGCAATATAAGATGAATACATGCCAATGCCACAAATCAAGGTATATAATAGTAATAAAATAAGAATACTGATGAATGTCTATCATAGAATCAGGTAAATAATGCCAAGAGTCACAACAAGTACCACAAGTCTTTAACATGTCTCAGATCACCATACTCTCTCTAATAACCAAGTATACCGATGATACTAGATTTCATAAGTCCAAAATGTGCACAAGATTCTCAAAAGTATTTCAAATACCATTAAAATACTAAAAACTTCCCAAATGATATCCCAAGCCTCATATTAGCACAATAGCATCCAAAAATATCTCAAATCTCAAGAATACATCTCAACTTATCAATACGATCACAATTTACTTCAATTCTAATATAATCGATATTGCATTTCACTAAAATGTTGTCATATCAATCCAATTACACATGAAACATCCTAAATCTTACATTCATGATATAAACATATCCAATAGCTCAAATTCAATCCCAAAAAGGTTAGCCGAACCTACCTTGATGTCGAAATCACACTCAAACCAAACTTTCGATAGCTCCAAGCCCTCGAATCAACCGACCAGTATCAAGAATAGACTATATGCGTCAAGAGATGAATATATTGGTATGAATTAGGTTTTGGGACAAAATAATCAAAATTAGAGATAAAATTTGAAGTTTTTGAATCTAGAAATAAACTCAAAATTATCATTCTACGCGAGAAAAGGAGTTTGTGGGTAGAATCTCACTAAAATTGAGCTCAAATTGAGGGAGAAATCAACAATTAAAGTTTCCAAATCAAATCCGTGGATAAACCAATTGTTAATATTAAAAATCATGAAATTCAAGACAAAATCAAGATACAAGTAACGAAAATTAATCAATTTGATGTTAGAAACACTTACCAAAATATTTTCCACAAAAATTTCATTCAGATCACCTAAGAAAGCTTGAAATTATAAAAAATAGAGTAAAATGACATTTTTACGATTTAAATTTTTTTAGGTAATCAGCGTTCTCAGCAAACGCGGTAAATAATCTATGAATTCAGAAGGGAAGATAGAGCTAGAGCTTCACGAACGTGGCCAAGGCCTCCGCGAATGCAGAGGTCAACAGGGTCACCCTCCGCGAATGCGAGGACCCAACCTCCGCGAACGCGGAGATCAAACAAGTTAACCCTCCATGAACGCGGAGAATAAGTCCATGAACACAGAGTGTTAGGTGACCTGCACCATATTTTCACGATCAACTAAAAAACCAGCTTTTGAAAATTCATGGGACGGACCACCGGGGTCCATTCGAAAATCAAAACTCATAAACTAGACATGTCTCCATACCAAAATTGGCGATTCAGACTCAACAAAATAATCACAATTCAATTATGAGGTCTCCTCGACATAGTTGTCGATGTAACTCAATAAAATTAGTTTAAAACTTAAAATACCAAGATTGCCCTTGGAAACTCCAAAAATTATAACGAGACCATTTCTAGCATTAATTTTACCATCCAAAACTACTCGAACTGTCAGAATTTTAATTCGAGCTTTTAAATTCTAGATGTTGACCAAAGTCAAACTTTGGCTCTGAAAAATAACTGAAAATGCAACTTGGGTCCAAAATCTCCATTTTAACTTCAAATTTAGTTTTGCAACTTCGTCTAGGCTAGATTCGACATTCCAGAGCTAATGGAATCGTTAGATGTTTTATTTGACACCTTAAACTAAGAATGGTACAAAAACTCACATTTTCAACAACTTAAGCTTCCAAAAATGCCAAAACTCATATTTTTCACTTTTAAAACATAAAATTCCAGTTCCAATAACACAGATAGATCAAAATAGGTCCAAAGCTACTTACGAAAGGGCAAAGTAGTAATTTTCTTAGATAAGCTCAAAAATGACCAACAAGGTCATTACATCATTCCATGCCTTCAAGCTTAGAAAATAATTTTCAAGGGTTGCATCTATCATCTTGTATGGGTTAGGGATAATAATTT
Source organism: Solanum aculeatissimum (assembly GCA_038996855.1). Classification (NCBI taxonomy): domain Eukaryota; kingdom Viridiplantae; phylum Streptophyta; class Magnoliopsida; order Solanales; family Solanaceae; genus Solanum; species Solanum aculeatissimum. The sequence continues at coordinate 15,697 of JBCEWC010001023.1, forward strand.
TGAAGCCCCTACTCTTGAGTCAGTCCCTATTGTTAATGAGTTTCCTAATGTGTTCTCCGATGATCAACCTAATATTCCTCTCTCTCTAGAATTTAATTTTGGTATAAATTTTCTTCCCAATACCCAACCTATATCCATTCCTTCTTACCATATGAACTTCATATAACTTAAGGAGTTAAAGAATCAATTGAAGGGAATGTTGGATAAGGACTTCATAAGGCCAAGCATTTCCCTATGGGGTGCTTCCATGTTGTTTATCAGAAAGAAGGATGGGTCACTCCGAATGTGTATAGATTATAAACAATTGGAAAAAGGTTACTATTAAGAACAAATATCCTATTATGAGAATCAATAATTTATTTAATCAACTTTAAGGTGCAAGCTACTGTTGTAGGATCGATCTCCAATTTGATTACCACCGGTTAAGGGTAAGGGAGAGTGATATCCTAAAGTCGACCTTTAAAATAAGATATGGCCATTATGAGTTTTTATTTATATCATTTGGAATAATAAATACTCTTGCGATCTTCATGGATTTGATGAATCGAGTATTTAAATCATGCTTTGATATGTTTTTGGTAGTTTTTATTGATGACATATTAGTTTACTCTCTAAGTGAGGAAGAGCATATGGTCACTTGAGAATTATATTGCAAACTCTGAGGGATACTATTTGCCAAATTTAGTAAATGTGACTTTTTGTTAAGGTCGATATCATTTCTTAGTCATATTGTTTTCGGTTATGGTATTATAGTTTCTCTTAAGCAAATTAAAGTGGTTTAAGAATTGGCCAAGACCTTTATCTCCATTGAATCTTTGAAGCTTTCTAGCATTGGTTGGCTACTATAAATGGTTTGTAGAGAGGTTCTTATCTATTGTATTTCCTTTGACTAATTTGATCCAAAAGAAGGTGAAGTTTCAATAGTCGGATGAGTGTGAAAGAAGTTTTCAAGAGTTGGAAGATCATCATTTCAACCGTTATTTTGTCATAACCCAGGCTAGACCCTGGGTATAACATAAAGAATGAGATCCCTGAGTGAACCCCAAACTAGCCTTCTTAACATGTCATAAACATTCAAGGTAAATAAAGAAATGCATAAGTGAAAGTTGAGACATGATCATAAGCAAAAGCATCAGAGTGAGAAGAAGTACTTATAACATAGGGATAATACATCATGTCCAACAAGCCTCTAAATCATGGGCTGAGCCGGAGGCTAAGACATGTCCCTAGCTTACCCTCAATGAAAGTAAAAAAATGTCATAAACATATTATAGAAGTTGAATAATAAATTCTTCCCTGAAGCATGAGGACTTACCCAATTCGACTCTAAGAGCAATCCAAATCTAGCCACGAGGATGAGGAGAAAGGTAGTCACCTGCACCTACATTATGATATAATGTGCACATAAACTATGCATTAGTACATTTGAATGTATTAATTATGTAGACATGCTATACAATATGAATAAATAATATCAATAACTACATAATAATGATACATGAGCAAGGGCACATATATAAAACAAAATTTGAGAAAAGAACCAATATACCAATATTCCATGAGTCTAGTGATGCATGATATCATAGAACATAAACATATGTGGGAATGTCACCATAATCAACAATAAGACCAAGGAAGCTATAACATGGAATCTCGGTGTTATCCCTACATCGAAGAAAGAAGAGTCTACTTACCAAGGTAGAACTCTACATGTCATATCATAAGCTATGTGGATCCACTAGCAACCCATATTGGGATATCATAATTCCTACAGTCGCACTTAGTTATGGAATGATGGGATTTACTTCTATGGGCCATGCATCTACTAATGGGTGAGTTGTAATCAAAAGATTCTCTCAGTGCTAAGTCAACCTCCCACAGAATATGTAACATATGCATGGAACCATACTTGTCATATATCATCATAGTTTATCATAATTCATACTTGTACGTCATCATCATAAAGTTGTTCACAGTCTCATCGTTCATAATATCATGCATAGGAGTAGCTCATTTCATGCTAGGGTCCTAGGTCAACTTTTAAAATTCTGAATCTCCCAATAGAGACCCTAGGTCAACCTCAAGGTCCTAAATCCCCTATTCATTATCATGTTAGGGTCCTAGGTCACCTCTCAAAATTTCGTAGGGACTTCAGGTCAACCTTAAGGACCTAAATCCCCTATTCATAATCATAAACTTTCTTGAAGACCTTATACAAGCATGACCATATGATAAGAGATATAAGAGTAGCATTGGTTCATAACCAATAAATTCAAAATCACGATAATTGAGTAAATACATGCTTAGTCATTGAATGGAAGATCATTTTAATCATAATTGAACTAACTCATGCATAATTTCCATAATCAGCATAACATACTTGAATAGTCTCCTAAAAATAATGTAGTTCATGCAAATTGGAAGAAATTGATGCATCTTGTAGTATACTAAGGTAATCTTCATCATAATAATGGAATTTGAAATAAAAACCATGAAAACTCTAATTTGATCATACTTGAATTTAGATTAAATAGTGATAAAGTAGGTTGGGCTCCATGGGTGAAAGGTACCCATGGATGAATCCCGCATACCTTGAAGAGAATTGGAAGATTGAAGATGAACTTTGACTTGAAATTGAAAGTTCTTCAATAAATTCATCACTTGAGCTTGAGAGTAGACTTGATAGTGATGATTGATGAGAGAATTGTCAATTTAGGAGAGTGAGAGTGCATGAAGGGCTTAGAATAGTTAGAATAGCATGAGAGGGGTAAAAACATCAAAAAAGGGGACTAAAATATTAAAATGAAAATGAGGGAAAAGACCCAAAAGCCCTCACTAAAGTCCTCAAAGTTCAGTGCTTGCACCCCTTTCAAGATACCCTTCATGAGTCATGAAGGGCACCATGACTCGTGGTGTGTTTTGTGAAGGGAATAGGTTTACTAGGCTAGGTGGTGAACCTCTATGGTTCACTCTACGAGGCGTGGTGAGCACCATATCCTGTAGAGGGTCTCATAGTGTGCACCCTCTTCAGGGCAACCTACAATTCCACTAAGGGTCTCTCCCATGAACCCTTCCACGGATAGTAGTGTGCACCTACTATCCATGAATGGTGTCTTGGTGGGAACCCTCAACTAAATATTTTGGCCTCAATTTCACCTTTTGAAGTACGAGACCTTACAATATCTTCTCTTTGAGATCATTCATCCTTGAATAAGATAGGAGCTAGCTTTAATAGAGAAAAATGAATATCAACAACTCAACATGAGTGCATAATGCTAGTTTAAACATAAAAATCCTAAAACCTTCAAACCCTTCGCAATAGACATCATTTAAAACCAGTTTCAAGAGCATGCATGAATGTTATGACATAAAAATACAGAAATGAAGAATTCAAATCATTTGAGTATCAAGAACTCATTACCTTAGGTTTGAGTTGAATGGAAAAGATAAGGGTATGATCACACCATATGCAATTCTGCTTCTCATGTAGTACTTTCAACTTGTTGGTTCCTCCAAAGAATTTTAACATATACAACTTCTTTATTAAGTAACCTCTTTACTTGCCGATCCGAAATCTCAATCAAAACTTCTTCATAGGTCAGATTCTCCTCAAATTCAATACTCTCCATGGGTATCATAGAGCTTGGATCACCAATGATCTTCCTCAACATGGAGAAATGCAACACTGGATGAACCATAGCCATTTTCGATGGCAAGTTCAACCTATACGCCAACTTACTAATCTGCTCCAACACCTGGTAAGGTCCTACATACCGGGGACTCAATTTACCCTTTTTACTAAATTACATCATACCCTTCATGGGTGAAACCTTCACATACACCCAATCTCCCACATGAAACTCAATATCTCTCCTACTTACATCAAAATATAACTTTTGATGACTTTGGGCTACTTTTAGTTTTTCCCTTATGAGGTTCACCTTTTACATGGCATCCAACACCAAATCAGGACTGATCAAAGCCATTTCACCAATTTTAAACTAAACCACTAGGGATCTACATCTCTGTTCGTACAAAGCCTCAAACAATGCCATCTCAATAGTTGTTAGAGGGTAGACTAGACCTACCTCTACCATAGAGATTCATAATATTTTACTAGGTATTATCAACAATTTAGGTAGGGTTTCTCTATTATAGAGGCTTCATCAACTAGACTCACCTAGAAGAATATGATATTTCATTGGTTAAAGGAGTGTGAGGTAGATCTTTCAAAAGCTCAATGATTTATTGACTACCACACCTGTCTTGACATTGCCTAAGGAGGATGTTGATTTCGCCATGTATTGTGATGCATGGAGTGCTGATTTATGAGGTGTGTTGATACAGAAAGGAAAGGTGATTGCCTATGCCTCCAAGCAATTTAAGACTTATGAGAAGAACTATCCCAACCATGTTCTAGAGTTGGCAAATTTTGACTTTGTTTTGAAATTGTGATGGCATTATTTGTATGGAGTTTATTGTGAGATATTTACTAATCACCATAGCTTACAATACATCTTCAGCTAAAAGGATTTGAATTTGAGGTGGAGGAGGTGGATTGAACTTCTAAATAATTATGACTTGACTATTATATACTATCTGGGAAAGGTAAATGTAGTGGCCGATGCTTTGAGTAGGGAGACTTCTATTATCAACAGTCTTGCAGCCATCTGACCAGAGGAGTGACCCTTGGCTAGAGATGTTCATTGATTGGCCAATGGGTCAGTGAGGTTGCAACTTTCTCATAAGGGTAGTGTGTTTACATTGTTGGAGGCCCGATCTTTTTCTATGGATCGGATCTGTGAGTAACATTTTAAGGATGGAAGGTTGTGTCTTATTTGAGACAAGATGCCTAGGGGTAAGGCCAAGGGGGTCATACTTGATGTCAATGGAGTTTTGAGGATTGAGGGCCATATTTATGTGCCTAAGGTAGGTGACTTAATTAGGTTGATACTTGAGGAGTCTCATTGTACTAGACATTCCATCCATCCAGGAGTTACAAAGATGTATTATGACTTAAGTCAACACTATTGGTGGTGTTGTGTGAAGAAGGACATCACCGAGTTTATGTCCAAGTTCTTGACATGCTAGCAGGTCAAGTATGAGAATAAGAGTCCCAGAGGTGAGTTTTAGAGAATTCCCCTTCCTACTTAGAAGTGGAAACAGATCACTATGGACTTTGTGGGTGGTTTTTCCACTATCATAGGTGGTTATGACTCAATTTGGGTGATTATGGATCATTTGACTAAGTTGGCTTATTTCATTTTGATCAAGGTTAAGTATATGACATAGAAATTGGCTCATCTTTATATCAATCATATTGTTAGACTTCATGGAGTACCCGTCTCTATTATGTCTAATTGGGGTTCTTTGTTCACATCTCACTTTTGGAAGGACCTATAGCATTGGTTGGGCACTCGATTAGACTTAAGTACGATATTTCATCCCTAGACAAATGGATAATCTTAGAGGACTATTCAGGTACAATAGGATATGCTTTAGGCATGTGTTATTGACTTTGGTGCCAAGTGGGACTAGGTTTTACCTTTGGTGGAGTTTACTTATAATAATAGTTATCACTCCCACATCCAGGTTTCTCCTTTTGAGGGCTTGTATGGCTGAAAATGTAGATCACTCGTAGGTTGGTTTGATTCTATTGCGGTGGATAGCTTTGAAATAGATTTTCTTAGAGATTCTATGAAGTAGGTTTGTCTAATTTAGAGTTGATTATTGATAGCCCAAAGTCATTAGAACAGTTATGCTGATAGGCAGGTTCAATCCTTAGAGTTCATGGAGGGTGATCGAGTATGGTTGAGGATTTCACTCGTTAAGGGTGTCATAAGGTTTGGGAAGAAGGGCAAGCTTAGCCTGAGGTATATTAGTACTTTTGAGATTCTAGAGTGAGATGGAGGGGTGGCCTACATGCTTGATTTTCCTCTAGTTTATTTGTGCATTCGATGTTCTATGTATCAATGCTACAATGCTACATTTTGGATGAGTCTCATGTGGTCTCTCTTGATTTGGTAGAGTTGGGTTTGTATTTGGCTTATGAGGAGGAGTGAGTGGCCATTTTGGATTGATAGGGCCAGAAGTTGAGGACCAAGAAGATAGCTTCGATGAAGGTTCAGTGTCGACATTGGCTTGTGAGAGAGGCTACTTGGGAGACCAAGTTTGATATGTGCATTCACTACTCTCATCTCTTTGAGACATTGGGTATGCCCCTAGCTTTGTGTTTGAGGGCGAACATGGTTTTTAGTGGTGGATGATGTAATGATCCTGAAGGTCATTTTTAGTATTTTTGACAAAATTAGCATTTTACTCATCTTGATAACGGTCCAAGTCATGTTTGATTGATTTCAAAAGTTGGTTTTCAAGAATTTTATAGAAGTTGATATTTTTGCCAAACATTGGATTTTTGAAGGTCTAAGTTGCCTAATTTTAAAATTTTGAGTCATTCATAGATTCGAGCCTCATAACTGAATTCTGTCAATTCCATCAATTTGGAACTATGGAAATTGGCCTAGGAGAGTTGTCAGAATTAAATTTTAAATTGTTATGTGGATTTTAGGTTCAAAGTTGGGAATGGAGTTAAAGTTTGATTTTGGTCAATATTTTTAGTTTCGGTGCTTGAATTGAATTTTTGATGGTTCCTATGATCTTAGGAGGTGATTTTAGTGCTAGAAGCAGCTTTGTCTTAATTTTTGAGTGTTGTAGTAGCATTTTGGCATTTCAAGTGGCCTAAGTTAGTTTAGTCGTGCCTAATTAGGTTCCATGTTAAGGAGACCTTATATTTGATTTCCCATGATTCCATTGAGTCTGGAATATTGACTGTAGGAGGATTGCATATATATATTTATGTGTATGGGATTTTGAATGAATTCTGAGGGTCGATTCTGAGCTTTGAAATTTGTTAAATTTTATGTGTATGTTGTTGTTCTAGGACTTTCTTTAGCGAGTGCCTAGTTGCTAAAGTGACCTCGCTAAAGTGAGGGAGGGCTCAATATAGCGAGCTATCACTAAAGCGACTAGGCGTCGCTTTAGCAAAGTCCACACTTTTGCGGGTGTCGCTTTAGCGATGCTCTGTCACTTTAGCGACATTAAAGGGTTGTATTTTAGACCATGGTTACGTATTTTGAGTATTTTCTTAATTTTTGAACTTTTAGAGCTTAGGTTGGATGATTTTCGCTCGATTTTTGAAAGATCATCACCGAAAAAGGTACTTTCAACTCCTATCTTTATCAACCATTAATTATCCCTTGATTTTAACATCAAATTTGGAGTTTTGAATTAATGAAATTGGGAATTTTTCATGGACTTAGATTTTTCACAAAAATGGTGATTATGAGCTCATTTTAGCTCCATTTTTTAATTGATTTTCACTAATGGATTCCTTATTGTGATAGAAACATTTTCATCTAATTTTTTTCATATTTTGGCTTTGATTTTTGGTAGTGAATGTTTGGTTGATTTTGCCATTATTGTCGAATTGCTTGAATTTGGGGTCGTTATTCTTGGAATGTAATTGTGAACCTATTCTTTACTAGATTGTGGTGTGTTGGATTCAATTCAGAAGGGAAAAACTCTCTCTCATTGGATTGATTGTGTGGCTAATTCGAGGCAAGTAAATTCTAAACCATGTTGAGTTTATTTAAACTTAGTACCTTCCTTTCTTTGTATTACTTTGGAGATTAGTTAAATGTTTTAGAAGATATGAATGGGTAATGGAGATGTTGAGGTGATAACATGTATAACTTGACTCACTAATTGATGCATACTTGCTATTGATCAAGACTTGTGAGTTGATATTATGAATTAAGGTTGTAATGTCAATTGTTGATATGTAAAAGTTGTTCATGTTAATCTAATTATTGAGCGTTGACTCATGTTATATGAAAATGTCTATTGAAGTACTTTATATGTAATGTTGAGCTAGTTGTATAATCTAGCATTTGTTGGAATTGAACTAAATACATGTAAAATGTGGACTCAATAATGAATAGTCCTAAGTTATGATGATAAAGAGGTTGTTGAAAATACTTGAGCTATAATATGATGTGATTACTCTGTGATGTTTTGATGATGACACAAGTGTTGAAAGAATAGTATAAATGATTGTTGATTATTGAATAAATAATTTATGTGGACATCTTGCATATTCTTATACTTATGAAAGTGATTATTGTGTTGTGATGACATATATTTGCTTGATGTCCCATTGATGAGGAAAAGCCGAAGGAAAATAATTTCGGCTAGAAAAAGAAAAGAAAAGCCAAAGGGAAATATTTTTTGCTAGAAAAAGAAAAAGAAAAAGAAAAAGAAAAAAAGTCGAAGGAAAATGATTTCGACTAGAAAAAGAAAAGAAAAGTCAAAGAAAAATAGTTTTGGCTAGATATGAAAGTTAAATACCAAAAGAAAATAGTTTTGGCGGATACATGGTCTATGTGTAACCCCCATGGGATACGGTCTGATTATATCAGTGGATGTGTATCGTAGGTCAATATGTATCACAATTACTTGACATTTGCATTGTGTTGTTTGCATATCATGGCATTCTATTTCATTCCATTCCACATCATTTCTTGCTTTAAATATGATAAATGTACTAAGTTTGATATGTTGATTTTTTCTGTCTTGTATATTTTTTAGATTGAGCTGCTGAGATGTTGTGATATAAGACTATGACTATATATATTATCAATATTGCATATGTTGGCCTTTCTTGCATGCAGGTTTATAGTTTTAGAGGTATGTAGTTGGGATTAAAAAATCACTTAGTTCTTTATTTACCTGCATTCAGGTCTCCTTGTTTGGTACTTTTAGTGCTCATCATTATTTTTCTACATATGTGTAGGTTGTGAGCCCGAATCCTGTTGACGTTCACATATTCTCTTATGGGCGAGCCTGTGATAGATTGAGAGGTATTTCCTTGTTGTTCTCGTCTACTCTCAATACTATCAGACTTTTTTATTAGCTTAGTTCTATTTGAGAGACAAAGACTATTGAGAATCGTATTATTTCTTTCTGATTCTGATATATTAGAGGCTTGTACACGTTACACCAGTTTTGGGATGATTATGGCCCCTTATGCTTTATATCTTTGTTATTTATATTGTTTTGTTGTTTTAGCGTCCACATTATATTGTGTTATTCTATTGTGACCTGTTTAGGCTGACTTGTCTCGATGGATAAAGGCATGTGTCATCATACCCAATTTCAGATCGTGACAATATCATAGATACATAAATGGTAATTTGATATTGGTTCCTATATGATACACTTATGAAATCTCTTTATTTATTAATTAATTATTATTTTTAGGTACATGAACCTTTGCAAAGATTTTATGATTTATTATATTATGATGTTCTTTTTAAGGCACTTGCCTTATTATTTTGACCACCTAGATCATTTACTTCTCCTTCTTCAAGAAATTTTTATTTGAAATCGATTGGTCTATCGTGCTTTAGGCATCTCATGAACGTTTTTCTTCACGAATTATTTTGGATCATTTGCAGTTGAATTATAACATAGAATTAACATATAATTTGCAATTGATTTGCAACAATTTGCAAATGAATTGTTTTTTGAATTTCAACATTATATTTTTTTATGAAGATCCAGATGATTCATTTGGTACATAATATATCAGTTGGCAATCATCTATCTCCTAATAATAAAAAATCTAACATTTACTCACAATCTTATTTAGGGACCCATATTTGTACATTATGGTAGAACAATTGAATCATAATCGAAAGTTTAAAATTTTTGGATGAAAATTATTTGGTTCCACAGCCAGAACCAATTGAATCATAACTGCACATTTAACTCCAGACCTTCACTCTTCAGCAGTTCTATTCATTTCTTTTTCATTTGTCTCTTCATGACTCCAGCCATTGAAAATTGTGATCTTCAAGTTAGTGTTTTGTTTCCATTTTTTTGGGGTTGATATTTGAGATGTCTTCTCTATTTTGAAATTTGATAAGTAGATTTGCCTATTGTACCATTTCTTGCTGCGATTTCTTATACCTGCATTCTAAATCTTTATCCACCATCATTCTATGCTTAACTCACCGGTGTTTTCAAGCTTCATTTTTCAAGGTTAGTTGCCTAATTATTTATAGTTTTTTTAAAGTTTTTACGTGTTGAGTTTGAAAGGTGTTAATGACAAATGAAGAATTATCACTTTTATAAAAACTTGTGACCTTTGTTGAAGAGTTGTGATTTTTGCAAAGAGTTGTGATATTTCCTAATGGTTGTGACCGTTTTGATAAAGCATAATAAGTACCTTTTGTTGCCTATAAATAGAGGGTTTTCCTCTCATTCCTAACAATGAATTTTCTGACTTCTTCTTCTTTTACACAAACAAATTCTAGTATGCTTTACTACTGTTAGTGGTTCACGGACACATGATTTTAGGTACTGATACACCAGTGATTAAGATCATCCTATCCTTGAAGGATATATTCCAACCTTAGATACTTGAGGAGAACAATGTTCTTACGGAAACACTCTGCATTCAGTGGGCTTGATTTTGTTCTTGTCAATTTTATTTCTATTTTTCTTTACGTATTTTATTTTCATTACTAGTTTTAATTTCTAATTTTGAAAACTTGTTAGAATATTTGTGTTTATTGTTTTCACAAAGTTTTGTTCCATAGAACTTTTGTTTTACAAAAGGTTTTTTTTTCAATAAATGTTTTGTTCTATAAAAGTTTTACACTACAAAATTTGTTGTTCTAAGTAATTTAGTAATATAGGTTGAACAAAATCTTAAGTGTCATGACCCAACTTTATAGGTCATTATAGCGCCTACCTTAACCCCTGGTATGCAAGCCTAACTCTTGCTTCTAGTAATAGATGCGAGCAGGAAACAGTTTAACAAAACAACTGACATAAAAAACCAAACTAATACTATATATATAAAAATATAACAACACTAGACCAACCTTCCAAGCCCTGGAGGTCACCTGTACAGAACTACTATAGACACGATATAGTATATAATGAGTCATAATATTTCTCTATAGACATATACAAAATCCAAAATAGTATACAAGGCAAGTCTCAGAAAACAAATGACAACCATTGATATAGATGGATACTAGAAGGATCCAGGGATGTCTAATGCTCACCATTAGTCTTCAAATATAAAAGCTACCACCGAAGGAATCAATGTTACTGGCTTATGCTAGGACCTGCCTCAATAAATAGATACAGAAAGTATGGGTGAGTACCAGGAATATGGTACCCAGTAAGCATCATAGAATGGCTAAGTAAGAACAACAAATACATAATGGATAAACCAAAATATAACTCTACAAGTGTCTAACCACAAGAACCAAGTACATATGTTGGTGAATATGGAAGTAACTAGAGACTAGATAACAATGTAGTGATGTACGTGGGTGTAAGGCCCTACTGACCATTCCTGTATGTAAACTGAGGCCCTATAAGACCAGACGATACACCCACACACAATGGAAGAGTGAATGGGTGTAAGGTTCAGTAGTGTTGAGTCTAAACTTAGCTCGTAATCCAATTATGTACACGGAGTCACAACTCTGCGAACATTACCTACCTAATTGAGCCTCTAGCCTCAATTGTATACCCTGACCTAGCCTCTAACTCAGGCTACAACTTGGACTCTAACCTAGGCTATGACCTAGCCTTTAACCTAGCTTATATTGTGGCCTCTACTAGGATAAGTTCAGACGTGGCCAGTGGTCTGCCTTGGCACTTAGGCCATTGACTAGTACAATATGACCTCAATTAGTATCACCTTTAATTATATAGCCTCTACTATAATGGTATAACCTCTACTATACTAGTATAGCCTTTAACTAGGGGTATATAGATTGTAGCTTATCTTCATTTACACACTTCCTAGTGGGAGGATATGTAACCATTACGGAAAAAGCTTAGGCCTTTAACTGTATGAGACCTTACTCTGAGTTCCAAGGTGACATAGTTAGTTCCCTTATATCCGTGCTTAAGTTGACGTATCGCGGAACACTCTAAAATAACCTGTCAATCACATGAATAATCAGGTTCACATATCATCACACCCTATCTAAGGCTCCACTCTACAGACTCAAGTATGCTAGTATTATCTACAAGGATCTACACCTCTTAAGTTACATCAGATATAAGTATGGCAGTCTATTGATTCTGACCAATGCAGGTCTAGGGCATTACTAGCGTAAGCCTAGAATAAGGAACAAATAACAACATATAATCATAAATACAGTAGACAATCCAGTATCATATCAGTATAGCAAATAACCAGTATAACTACCATAAGTAGTCTCAAAATGTCAAGAGATACCCTATCAGTCCCAAATAACTCAGAGTATAACAGGTAGTCAATAAATGAACTCACAAGTATCCTCAACATGATACACAACTATCCAGACAATCATATTGATCAACTAGTACAATTATGTCAACATATATGGCCTCCAACTTACCCCCTGCTCAATACTTATAATACCCCAAACAGAATTTACATATTCAACTTAGTCTAGAAGAAGGGAGATCATAGCCTACTTGAATGCTGTCAGGTGTGCTTTTTATCACTCTGCAGGTGTTTTACCTTTTCAAACAATCTCAGAATACTACCGATCTTTCAAAAATAGGATCACTTTGTCAATACAGTCATTCTGTGCCACGAATCAGAGCTAGGGGAGTGACACGACAAATAGGAACCCGAGAGCCCCCTAACAAGCCTCATATCATACATTTGCACATCATCAATTCAGAAGTGCATAGATATACATTAGATACATAGTTTTATAGGACGGGTAAGTATGACTCAAGCTATGAGAATGTTATAGGGATAGGGATTAGCATGGAGTCACGTAACACATAACACATAAAACTAAGGGATAGGTAAGGAGGACTCAAGCTATGGGAATATCATAGGACTTGGGATTTTCCACATCATCTTATATCACATAGTCATATCCTCCATACATAGTACATGATCATAGCATCCCAAAATACATAAAGCATAATCGTACGAAAGACTACAAGATGTCCAATAATGCCTCTAGTCTAGAATAGGTCGGGGGCCAAGACACATCCCAAGCTCATCCTCAATGTAAAGACAATAACATCATAACATAGTAGGTAGATAGAAGGTGGCTTGTCCTTGTATGATAGGACTCACTACAAGAAACTCTTTGTCAATCAAGCTAGCCATCAAGAGGTCAAAGATCATAGTCTCTGGTTCCTACATGGTTAGATCATATAGGCAAAAGAGTATGTGTTAGTACGTTTGAATGTACTAAGTATACGGGCATGCAAATGCTATAAATTTATAAACCTGCAATTCAATCTTAGATGACAAGGTCACATATATAGGAAGAAATATATAGGAAAGAATATTATATCAATATGCCATGAAATCCATGATGCATGAATGCTATAATACCTAACATATCAGGGATGGGACCGTAACTTACATATAAGACCTTGAGAACCATTACATGGAATCCCCAATGTTCACCCTACACCGGAGCAAAAGGGTAGGTCACTTGACAAAGGTAGGCCCCATCCCTCAAAAGGGGAATAAACTATCCCTAAAAAGGAGAATAACCATCCCTCCAAGAGGAGAATAATATATACCTATATTTGGAACATAGTTCAAGAAAAGGAGTGGGACCCTTGAGGATAGTCCACTTACTACTCCAATCCCGTTTGGTGCTAAATCTTTATCCTACGGGATGTACAAATATATACATATATGTGCTTTCAAAATATGTATAAAACTTTCCAAATCATAACAATGCATACTTTGGCTTAAAAGTCAAACATACTTCATAACCATGCAAACTTGAGCTAAAAAAGTTAAATCTCACTTTCATGTCATAATTTAAGCATAGAAATAACTCATCAAAACTTATACATATTGGTGAAAACCCCCCTAATTTCTCAAACAACCATATCATAGACATTTATGTGATCACATTCTTGTCATAACCATATTCTCATCAAAATCATATTTGTAAACATAATTGGGTTTAACCCACTTCATAATCTTCATAAAACCCAATGCTCATGTATGCATATTCCATGAATGATAAGAGAAATAGCATAGGCAATAGAGGTTCATACTTAAATCAACAATATATTATGAAATTCAAGTAAATTCACATTTAAATCACAATTTAGATTACCCATGCTTAAATCAAGTTTTAAAGGGGACATACACATTCAAATCTTCATAATATCATTGCAATTCAATATATTAGGGCTTAAATCACTTTAAAAACTTCAATTAAACATAGCCCATATCTCAACTGAATCAAACAAACAATAATTTTAAAAACCCATGTTTAAAGTAAGCTCAATTTCATGAAATTCAAAGAATAAACAGTTTGGGGTCTTCATGGTTGAAAACGGAAAATGAATCAATCCCACATACCTTAGATAACCAAGAAGAATGAAGAATAAATTGATTGAAGAAGAGGACCCTTCCTAAGCTCCAAGCTAAGTCTACAATGGCACTCTTGAGAGGAGCTCTTAGAAGAGAGCATTTGAATATTCTGAGTGTAATGAATTGAATTGAATGATAATAGAGGAGTATAGGCCAATTCAGATGTTTAGGAGAGATTAGAAAGTCATAAACGACCTTAAGAAATAACCAAAATTATAAATAAGCAATTAATGAAACGATCATAAAAAAGTAGCCAGGGGTCCCGTAAAGGACCACCACGGGTCGTGTGAAGGACCATGGACCGTGAAGTGGTCCATGGTGCTGGCCTTGTTCAAAATCCAGCCAAGGATAACACCTACTGATGGCCTCACGAACCGTCTCAAGGCAAACAGGTTGTGTATGTGTCCGTCTAGGTGACCCAAGCTTTAGAGCAGTAACCTTATACTTAGAATCATTCCTTAGGAAGAGACCTTCATGAAACATCTCACCACAACTCGTGGGAGGTCAAACGAGACCCCTACATGGACCATACAAGGCTTCACGACCCATACAGTGTATCTTGGTATCCTACCTTAGCCAAAAACACAACACAATCCCTGTACATATTGGCTTTACATAAATAGGTATAAATTGTTTATCAAAAAGTGAAATTGAGTGAAACTGGATGCGTTGGAAAGATAACTCAAAGATCTGCAATTTTATAGGTCATAGACCATCTAGTTCTTTTTGTGCTAAGAGATATGACCAATTAAAGTTGACCCTTTCAACGATTCTTATGAAAAACTTAACCAATGTAATCCCTTTGAACATGTCTACATGAGGGAGACTCATAATGATTATAAACCACCAAAAAAGAGTTCAAAATTAGTGTACATCGTATCGATAAGGTTTTCTAATGTCCAAGTCCTTACATCATCTTCCCCTTGAACATTCATCCTTGAATGGGCTAAAACATGGATTGAAAAGCTTGACTTAATCAAGAAACATACAACATGTAGACACAATGCATAAATCATTATTTGAAAATCATAAATCATCATAACTCATGTCAAAAAATACTTTAAATCTTTTTGTCCACATGTATGCATGTCATGTGCTGAAACTCAGGAGTTAAAGAATTAGGACCACTTAGAATAGAAAGAACCTAATAACTTAGGCTTTAGTAGATTAAAAGAGATAGTGATATCGCCTCATCATGTCCAACTCTACTTCCCACTTAGCACTCTGCACATGTTGATTTCTCCAAAGCGCTTTAACCAAACCTACATCCTTGTTGTGAAGCCTCTTCACTTGCCTATCCAAAATTTCAACCGAAACTTCTTTATAAGTCAAGTTCTCCTCAACCTCAACACCTTCAAAAGGTATAATCGAACTAGGATCACCAATTAACTTTCTCAACATAGACACATGCAACACTGGGTAGATAGAACTCATATCCAAAGGCAAATCCAATCTATAAGCCACATTACTAATCCGCTCAACAATCTCACATGGGCCGATACACCAGGAAGTTAACTTGTCCTTCTTACCAAAACACATTATAATCATCATAGGTGAAACCTTCACATACACCCAATCACTAACACAAAACTCAAGGTCCTTTTTCCTAACATCTGAATAATACTTTTGGCGACTTTGAGCAATATTCAACCTTTCCCTAATCAACTTCACTTTTTCCATGGCCGCAATCACCAAATCCCTTACCCAACTCAAACCATCCCACCGGGGATCTACACCTTCTCCCATATAAAGCTTCAAATGATGCCATACAAATGCTAGTATGAAAACTACTGTTGTAGGCAAACTCGATGAGCGGTAGATGATCATCCCAATTTTCTTTGAATTCTAACACACAAACCCTCAACATGTCCTCCAAAGCTTGATTGTCCTTTCGGCTTGTCCAGCAGTTTGAGGATGAAAAGCGGTCCTCAACTTCACTTTAGTGCCAATCCCTCTTTGAAATGATTTCTAAAAGTGAGAAGTAAATTAGGTACCACGATCCTATATGATAGGCATAGACACACCATGCAATCTAACCAACTCTAAGATATACAACCTTGCATAATCTTTGGAATTAAAAGTAGTCTTGACCGGTAGGAAATGACCTGACTTGGTCATTCGATCAAATCAAATTGCTTCAGGGTAGGGGAAAACCAACCACAAAATCCATATTCACATCTTTCCACTTCCAAGTAGGAATCTAAATATCCTGAGCCAAACCGCTGAGCCTTTGATGTTCTACTTTTACTTGATGACAATTAGGGCACTCAAATACAAACTTGGCTATGTCTTTCTTCATATTATACCACCAATAAACTTCCCTCAAATCACGATATATTTTAGTAGATCCTGGATGTATAGAGTAACAAGAATTGTGAGCTTTACTCATAATCACTCCCTTAAGGCCATCAATGTTCGGAACATATAACCGATCTTGATATCGAAGCAGACCCTCTACCCCTTGGGAGAAAACCTCTATCTTCTTCTTGGTGACCAACTTCTTTAACTCAACCAAAGATGGGTTCAAGTCTTGTTTTGCCTTAACATCAACAACCACAAAAGACTCAACCCCATTATGGTTATGAATTCCACCATCATCGGAGTCAACCAATATAACACCCAATCTAGCCAAATAATGAACATCTTTGACTAAATCTTTCTTCCCTTCATCAACATAGGCAACATTCGCCTTGCCGGGATGATATAGAACACTCATATCGTAGTCCTTAAGAAGTTCCAACCACCTTATTTGCCTTAAGTTAAGATCTCTTTGGGTGAACATATATTGCAAACTCTTATGATCGGTGAACACATCAACATGAACCCCATATAAATAATATCTCCAAAATCTTTAAATCAAATACCACAACTGTTAATTTAAGATCATGGGTCGGGTAATTTCATTCATGCACTTTCAATTGCCTTGATACATAAGCTATCACCATACCATGTAGTATGAGCACACAACCCAACCTAATTCGAGAAGCATCACAATACACTGCAAATCCATCCAAGCCATTTAGTAGAGTCAAAATATGAGCCGATGTAAGTCAATCCTTCAAAGTCTGAAAACTCTTTTCACACTCATCCAACCAAACAAACTTGGACTTCTTTTGATTCAACTTAGTCCCGCTCACTTCAAGAATAAATTAAAATATCATCAATGAAGACAATCACAAAGCTATCCAGAAAGGGCTTGAACACCCAATTAATAAGGTCCATAAACACAACTAGAGCATTAGTCAAACCAAATGACACTACCACAAATTCAAAATGCCTATACCTAATCTGGAAGGCTATCTTTGGAATATCACACTCCCTCACCTTCAACTGATGATAGCCTGAATGAAGATCTATCTTTGAAAAATGGGTAGCTCCTTGAGATTGATCAAACAAGTCATCGATCCTTGCCAACATATATTTATTCTTGATTGTCACTTTATTCAATTGCCGATAGTCGATACACATCCAAAGTGACCCATTCTTCTTCCTTACAAATAACACAAGAGCACCCCAAGTTGATATACTTGGCCTAATAGAACCCTTCTCCAAAAGATCCTTCAACTGATCCTTCAATTCCTCCAATTCAGTCGGGGCCATATGATAAGGAGGAATGAAATAGGTTGAGTATTCAGAAGGAGGTATATGCCGAAGTCCACTTCCCTTTCGGGAGGAATACTGGACAAATCTTCGGGAAAAAATATTTGGAAACTAATTAACCACCGAAACTGCCTAAAGAGTAGGTGACTCAAACTCCACATCTCTAACGCTCACAATATGATAGATGCACCCTTTAGAAATCATTCTTAGAGCTTTGATATAGGAAATAAACTGACCTTTAACAGCAGAGTCACTACCCTTCCATTCAAGAGTAGGCTCATTTGGAAATTGAAACTTAACTTTTTGGGTTCTACAATCAATAGAGGCGTATGAAGTATGTAACCAATCCATCCCTAGAATAATATTAAAATTTAACATCTCAAGTTCTACAAGATCACAAGGAAAGACTTTATGCAAGACTGAAATAGGAAAACCTTGATAGACTTTTTGGGCAATAATAGATTCACCCACGGGAGTATAAATTGAGTAGGGCTCCCTCAAAATTTTGGGACTCAAACCAAACTTAACAACCAATTGAGGATTCACAAAAGATAAATTTATACCTGGATCAAGCAAAGCATAAGCATCAAAATCAAAGAATTTTAACTTACTAGTCACCACGTCTAGAGTCTCCTCTACCTCCTGTCAAGCATGTAAGGCATAAAACCTATTGTTTCTAGGTGCATCGCCCTGAGGAACTCTTGGTTGGACTTGATCACCCTGAGCCATTTGACCTCTTCTTGGGTTTTTAGGAAAACCAACAACTTTGTGAGCTAAATCACCGCACCCATAGCAAGTACCCAAAGCCTTCTAGCACATACCAGAGTGATTTCTCCCATACTTGTCACACCAAGGATGCACTGACCCACCTCCTACCTTTGTATTAGGAAGGGGAACTCTCACATTGGAAATATTTGCATTAGAACCTTGGCCCTACTGAAAGCGACCATATCTACCACCCTTAGAGTTGGAGAACCCACTATCATAAAGGGCCCTCTTAGCATAATTCACTTCCCTTTCCTTGAGTTTCTCCCCTTCAATCTGTTCAGCAAAAGTCATGAGCCTAGAGATGTCCATAACCTGAATGAGCATAGTCGTACAACACTCTTTCACAACCAAATCAGAGATTTCAGAAATAAACTTGTGCATTCTTGCACGGGGGTCAACTACTAACATAGGAGCATATTTTGAGAGCTTTGTGAACTTAAGGGACTAATCCCTCATAATCATTCCACCTTGCCTGAGGTTGATAAATTCATGCATCTTGGCCTTCCTAAGTTCAAAAGGGAAGAAATGGTCTAGAAAAGCAAACTTGAACTCTTCCCAAACAATTTTATTATCAGCAACCCTCTCAATTGACCATTGGATGTACCACACCGGAGCCATATCTTTCAATTGATAAGCAGTTAGATTAGCTTTCTCCTTTGAAGTCACCACCATAATAGTCAGCGTTTGAACTATAGAACTCCAGAGGATTCATCTGGGTAAAATCTCTTACTGTAGCAGCCGGAGTCTGGACTTGAAGAGGAGGATTGGCCTATCTCCCTGATTGGCCATGGCTTTAGTTAGCATATCAAGGGTAACATGAAGCTCATTAGGAGTAATCAGCTCTCCCATAGGATCTTGAGGAATTGGGTCCTTATTAACCGGGGCCTATCTAGGTAAAGGAGCTCTTCATGGAGGAATCTTTTAAAATAGTACCAATGACATTATTAGAGTCAAGAAGTCTAAATACACGGTCCATAGAATGACATATGAAATGAAGAAGTGAGACAATTCCTAAAACATCACCATAGCCTCCCACTCATTGGTATGGTGCACTTCACACCCATAAATAAGAGTATACTCAATATGACATGTTAGACTTTGAGAATCATTTATAAACCTAGTTCTACGATACCATATTTGTCACGACCCAAGGCTAGGCCTAGGATTGACACCGCAAATAGGAACCAAGAGTCCCCAAACAAGCCTCAAGCATACATTCACACATCATCAATTTGGAAGTGAATAGATATACATTAAACACATAGTTCTACAGGGCAAGTAAGTATGACTCAAGTTATTGGGATGTTTTAGGGGTAGGGATTACCATGGAGTCACATAGCACATACCACATAAAATTAAGGGACGGATATGGAGGACTCAAGCTATAGGGCTATCATAGAACTTAGGACTTTCCACATCAACTCATATCACATAGTCATATAATCCATACATAGTATATGATCATAGCATCTCAAAATACACATAACATAATCATATGAAAGTCTACAAGATGTCCAATAATGCCTCAAGTCTAGAATAGATTGGGGGCCAAGACATGACTCGGGGTCACCCTCAAAGTGAAGATAAAAATATCATAACATATAAGGTAGATAGAAGGTGGCTTATCTTTGGATAATAGGACTCACCACACACAACTCTTTTTTAATCAAGCTAGCCGTCAAGAGGTGGAAGATGATAGTCTTCGATCCTCACATGGTTAGATCATATAGACAAAAGAATATGTGTTAGTACGTTTGAATGTACTAAGTATGCAGGCATGCAAATGCTATGAATTTATAAACCTACAATTAAATATTAGATGACAAGGGCACATATAGAAAGAAATATATAGGAAAGAATATCATATCAATATGCCATGAAATTCATGATGCATGAATGCTATAATACTTAACATATCGAGGACGGGACCATAACCGAGATATTAATCCATGCGAGCTATTACATGGAATCCCCAGATAACCAAGAAGAATGAAAAAGAAATTGACTGAAGAAGAGGACCCTTCGTAAGCTCCGAGCTAAGTCTCTAATGGCACCCTTGAGATGAGTTCTTAGAATAGAGGATTTGAATATTCTAAGTGTAATGAATAGAATTGAATGAGAATAGAGGAGTATAGGCAAATTTAGATGTTTAGGAGGGCTTAGAAAGTCATAAATGACATTAGGAAATAACCAAAATTACAAATAAATCATTAATGAAATGAGCATAAAAACGTTGCCAGGGGTCCCGTGAAGGACCACCACGGGTCGTATGAAGGACCATGGACTGTGAAGTGGTCCGTGGTGCTGGCCTTGGTCAAAATCTAGACAAGTCTAACACCTATTGAATGCCTCACGAATCATCTCAAGGCAAACGGGTCATGTAGGTATCTGTCTAGGTGACGCAAGCTCCAAAATGGTAACCTTATACTTAGAATCATTCCTTAGGATGAGACCTTTATGAAACACCTCACCATGAATCATGGAATTTCAAATGAGACCTCACAGGGACTATACAAGGCTTCACGACCCATACAGGGTCTCCTGGTAGCCTGACTAAGCCAAAAACACAATCCCTTTACAGACATACTTTACAAAAATGAGCATAACTTCTCAATCCTAACTTGGAATTGAGTGAAACTGGATGCGTTGGAAAGCTAACTCAAAGAGCTTTAATGGATAGGTAATAGACCACTCAGTTCTTCTTGTGCTACAATATATGAACAATTAAATTTGAACCTTCCAATGGTTCTTATGAAAAGCTTAACCAATGTAATCCCTTTGAACATGGACTCATGATGATCATAAACCACCTAAAAAGAGTTCAAAATTAGTGTACATCACATCAATAAGGTTTTCCAAAGTCTGAGTCCTTATATTTTGATACTAAAGTCATAAGAAATGGGCATAAACTAATCTGGGGAAAAAGCAAAAAATGGGGCTACACGCGAATTCTAAAAAAAAGCCTATATAATAATCCTCATAACTACCTGAGCCTATATCTCAAATTTGGGATCAATATGATATTTGAAACAATGTAAAACAACCCCAATAACAAAATGACATTTCTTTTTGAAATTAACATAATAGGGCAGCAGGTTAAATAGCTCATTTACCTTACACGTAGCTCAACCCACAAATTCCAATACCACCACCATGTTCTTCTTGGGACAACAAACAAAATAGATCTAAATTTTACTAAAATCCAATACAAAATGGCTAAGAAATTGAATTTTGAACTTTTCGACAATTAACATCAATATGCAGTAGGAAAATAGAAAAATTCACCTCGAAGGTGTGCCAAATGCAAATTTCGACACTCCACGATGTTCCTCTCAAAATTTATACAAGTTAGACTTTTGAATCACTGAAATTGACCTTCAGATGATTAAGATATCGTTCAATGAAAACTCCTCTTCTTCCTTTACAAAATCTTGAATTTATAGATATATGCCACCGAAAAATGAACTCCAGGAATGTAGAGTGTTGGGTGTTGTACCTCCACGAACACGGGCCCACCTTTACAAACTCGGAGTATTGGGTTTCTGCATCAAAACTTATTCAAAATCCAATACACACAAATAAACTATGTAACCCCACCAAATTTGATGTACTGTCAAAATTGCCATACAAGGTCATTATGATCAAATGTGTGTCCTAATTCCTAACTTCATATTTACTCAATCTCTACTGAGGGGCCCAAAATGCACCTAGAATCATCGGTAATCGATGAAAGGTCATTCTAGACCAAATTTGGTATTTCAGATCTAATCGCACTGTCAAAATTCTAATTCATACATATCATTCAAGAATGTTGACTAAAGTCAACTATTCGCCTATGTTGAAGGCTAAAATGCATTTGATATAAACTAACATAAAAAATCTTGGTACTCAAACCAACCATGCTTCTAGCCTAAATTGGTTATTGCAAAGCTGAAAAAACTGCCAGAATTCCATTCTGAGGCCGTTTAACTAGACTTTATTACAAAAGTTATTTTCCAACTTTAAACAGGACTTTAATATAGAAGACTACACATCTTTTAAATGAGTGATCAGGTGACTAAACGATGAATCCCAACAAGTCATAAATGACTTGGGGTCCCTATAGAAATGCTTTAATCGACAAAAAATATTCAATTACATAGAAATGACCTGGAGGGTCATTACAACATCTACTACTACAAAAACTTTGCCCACAAAAGTAAAGATAGGGGCATACTTGAGGACATAAGTAGGCCAGGGTACTGCTCCTGCATGTCCTACTCAGTCTCCTAGGGAGCCTCCTTAATTCAATGATGCTTCCAATGGACTTTAACCATGAGTATCACTTTAGAGCAAAGTTTTTTGACATCCTTGGCTAATATGGCTATCGACTTCTCAATAAAGGCCAAATAATCATCCAAATCAACTAAATCATACTATAACATATGTTACTCATTTGGCATATACCGATGTAGCATCAAAACATGAAAATTTATAGCTAAATAATCTATAGGCAAGGCCAGCTCATAGGCAATTACACCAACCTTTCTTAGGATCTCAAATGGCCCTACATATCAAGGGTTAAACTTACCCCACCTGCCAAACCTCATCACCCCTTTTAAGGGAGATACCTATAAGAAAACTTGGTCACCAACCACATAACATAAAGGATGTCGTTTACGATCAACATAACTCTGTACCAACTTTGGGCTATCCTCAACCTATCCTGAATCATGGGGACACTACATAAAGACTCTAGAAGCAAATATATGTCATACGGTCTCGACTCTATGGACTCAAACTAACCAACTGGGGTACAACAATGCCTATCATATAAAGCGCCAATGGTGCCATCTAAATACTGGAGTGATAACTATTATTATAGAAAAACTTTACTAAAGGAAAGAACTGATCTCATTGACCATCAAACTCTAATACTCAAGCCCACAACTTATCCTCGATCACTTGGATAGTACACACTGATTGGACATTAGTCTATGGATAGAGCATCATACTTAGGTCAATCCTAGTGCCTAACTCTCACTGGAAGGCTCTCCAAAAGTTGGAGGTCAATTGTGAACCCCGATATAAGATAATAGACACTAGTACCCCATGTAGATGAACTATATCCTAAATGTATATATGGTCTAATCTCTCAGCAGTGTAAGAATACTAAACTAGAATGAAATGAGCTACCTCATCAGTCGATCAACAATGACCTAGATGTTATTAATACCCCTATAAGTTTGAGGTAACCCCATCACAAAGTCCATAGTGATATGCTCCTATTTCCATTCGAGAATAGGAAATCTCTTAAGATCTCTACCGAGTCTTTGATGCTCAACCTTTACCTATGACAACTAAGATAATGGGATACAAAGTCAGCAATATCTCTCCGCATGCCATTCCACCAATAGTGATGTCTCAAATCTCGATACATCTTTATTGTGACTGAATGGATAGAGTATTTGGAATTTTAAGACTTGTTTAGAATTAGCTATATCAAACCCCCAACTCTAGGAACACACAATCGATTGTCAAATCTGAGGACCCCATAAAAAATACTATTTTGCCCTTTCATGAGTTGATTTGGACCTATTTTGAATTATATGTATTATTGGAACTAAAATCCTGAGTTTTAAAAGTCGAAATTATGAGTTTTGGAATTTTTGGAAGCTTAAGTTGTTGAAAAAGTTAGTTTTCATACCATTCTAAGTTTTTGATGCCGTATCGGATATTTGTTGATTCCATCAGCTCTAAAAGAACAAATCTGGACTAGGAAAAGTTATAGAAATGAATCTGGAGTTAAAATGATATTTTTAGCACCAAAGTTGTGTTTTTAGTTGTTCCTAGAACCAAAGTATAACATTGATCAACATTCAGAGTTCAGAAGCTCCGATCAAAATTTCAACAGTTCCAGTAGTATCGAATGGTGGAACTAACGCTAGAAGTGGCCTCGTCATAATTTTTGGAGTTTTTGAGGATAGGTTTTGTATTTTAAATTTTAAACTAGTTTATTTAAGTTGCAGTTCATTGAGTTTGGATCATTATTTCTAGCATAGATACATGTTTGGTTTGTGAAATTTGTGTTCCAGATGAATTCCAAGGGTTCGTATCGTGTTTTAGCCATAGTTGTCATATCTTGTTTCTGGTGCATCTATCTTCTTCTTCTTCGCGTTCCTAGGAAAATGTTTGCGTTCATGGAGGTGTAGCAAACCTCTTCTCCACGTTCACAGGAAAGTAATCATATTTGCAGAGTATAGATTGGTGGCCCCCTCTTCCTTCTCTGCGTTTGCGGGTTAGACCTCTATGTTCACAGAGGTATATGACTTGCTGCAATCGCGGTATCCCATCCGTGTTTGTGAAGGTATTTTTATACCTATATAGTGTTAAATTCGTAAGACCCTATTTTTACACCATTATAAAGCTTTTGGGGCAATTTTAGATGAAGGTTTGCGTGGAATCATTTTGGTTAAGTGCTTCTAACATCATTTTAATTGATTTCCATGACTTTTATCTTGATTCTTTCTTGAATTTAGTGATTTTGGATGTTTAAAATTAGGGATTTTTAGTATATTATTTGGAAACATTTATTGATGATTTCTCATTCGATTTGAACTTGATTTTAGTGACATTTTCACCCATAGACGTTTTTCTCATGTAGATTCATAATTTGAAGTCAATTTTTAGTTTTGAAAACTTTAAATTTTAGCTCTAATTTTGGCCATTTTTCCCCTTAGCTGAATTCGTGCTAATATGGGTATCAAAATTCATATCTTATTGCATAGTATTTATTTTTTATAGTGATTGATTGTTTCGGTGATCGTTTGGAGGTTTGAGTTGATTGAAAGCTTGTTCGAGTGTAGTTTCACATTGAGGTAGATTCGACTAACCTTTATGTGACTGGATATGAGTTATTGGACTTGTTGTGATATTTATAAGATCTAGAACGATGAGCAAATGGGCTGATATGATAGAATTTTGTGGAAATTATAATCTAGGTTGTGCCAAAATTTGAGTAAATTGTGATCCTACTAATAAATTAAGATGAAATATTGAGATTTGAGATATTTGATATTATTGTGATAATATGGGACTTGTGATACTATTTGGATAATTTTGTTGTAATTTGATGGCTTTTGAGATACTTTGGAAGATCATGCGTATATTTTGGGATGAGTGAGGTTCGGTATTATTGTTACACTTGTCTATTGATATAATTTTGATTATTTGAGACATAATGATGGTTGAGGGCACTAGTTATGGCACTTGATAATATTCACCATGATTATATGAGGGTTATGTATCAGTATTCTTATCATGATGTCATTATATATATCTTGATTTGTATAATTGACATGCATTTATTCCATATTACGTTGTGCCATCGCTTGACCCGGGTAGGAGGCAAAGGTAAGATGCTCAACTTTTGAGATACTATACCATTTATTATACAACCCCTTGACTCAGGCAGGAAGCAAGGGTGAGATATACCCTTTTCAAGTCCCTTGACCGCGAGCAGATGACAACGTTGAGATATTGTGATACCCCTTAACCACGAGCAGGTGGCAAGGTTGAGAGACACTTGGTATATGGCCTGACAAGACCTCATACAT
Source organism: Solanum aculeatissimum (assembly GCA_038996855.1). NCBI lineage: Eukaryota > Viridiplantae > Streptophyta > Magnoliopsida > Solanales > Solanaceae > Solanum > Solanum aculeatissimum. The sequence continues at coordinate 42,100 of JBCEWC010001023.1, forward strand.
TGTATTCACACTTCTTATCTCAATGTACCATTGGTTATTATGGTTATCTTATCTTACCCTTATGTATATTTCCTTTCTGCACTAACCCTTTTTGATGTAGGTGATGGGATTCTTTGTTATTACATGTTTGTTTGATTTCTCTAACCCAATCGATTGAACCTACTGGGTACATTTTGGTGTACTCACCCCTACTTTGTTTCCTTCCTATAGATCGAGCATAGGGACCCCACTAGGGTAGTTGATACCACTCAACTAGAGTCTTCTTCCATCTATTCCAGATCTTAGCAGTGAGGCTCATACTTCAAGTCGTTGCAGATCTCTTGAGATTTCCTTTGTTGCTTTCTATGTTCATACTGTGTATCATACATTATCATACAACATTGTATTTTCATTTGAGATAGTTGTATTTACTCTTTCATACTACTTTAGATGCTCTTGTACTCATGACTCCAGGTTTACCATTTCGTATTAAATTTTGTGATTGTTTCTGTTTTACTTTATTCTTTTTGGTTGTGATCTGATGTTGGGTCATGACAAGCTTAATATCAAAGATCTAGGTTCATTGGGCTCTTGAGTCAAGAGTAGGGTGTCTAGTAGAGTCTCCTGGATTGGTATACTGACATTCATACCCATTTTCGGGAGGCTACAAGGCAATCGATATGAAAAACTTTCGTGTCTTTCTTCTATTCGTGTGTTTCTTTATACCACATATTTTGAAAGTGTCTAATCTACTCTTTCTATGCAAATGTTGATTAGTAGATCCTGATGATCTATGGGAGAGCCTAAGCCAGCTGATGTGGCTCCTACTCGAGGTTGAGGCAGGGTTCATGATAGGACCAGGGGTCGAGGACATGTAAGAGGTGAAGCTCCACCTAGAGTATAGACTAAATTGGCTTCTCTAGAGCCCGAGTTTGAGACAGAGAGGCCTAATGTTTTACCATCTCTAGCCCCTAATGCTACACCTTCAGTTTAGGAGCTATTTTTGCGAGTATTGGCTAGATTAGAGGGAAGTCCTCCAACCCCTATTATTATTGATGTACCGACTTCTACAGTTCCAGTTGACCCTTCTATAGCTCTAGTTGAGCAAACCATGATCCATATTGGTCCTTCCTCAGTCCCAGCAGAGCCTCCTATGACTATGATGATTCCGCCTCAAATATCTCGACTGAGTTTGGGTTCACACTTTAGAGATTAACTATTTCTTCATCTATTGTGCTACCCTTATTTATGGTCTACCATATTCTTCTAGACCATCCATGTCCACAGTTGAGCAGATGAGTTTTGAGTGATTTATATGTTTAGCTCCCTTAAGATTTGATAGTACCCCTTATTGTAGAGCTTATGATTTCTTGTCAGAGTGTCAGGACAAGCTATGTAATTTGTCCATTCACTAGTCGTATGAAGTTGCTTACACCTCTTACTAGTTCACTGGCCTAGCCAAGGCGTGGTGGTGGTCAGTCTTGGCTCGTCGACCTGTTGGATCTCCAACTTTGACATTGGAGCAATTTATGGGGGTATTCATGGAGAGGTTCATCCCATATAGCCTTCGAGACAACCACAAGGATGGGTTTTATAGGCTTCAACAGGGTTCCATGTCAGTGTTGGACTATGAGGCCACATTTTATGTATTGTCTATATATGCCTTATCTATCATCCCTACCTACCTGGAGAGGATTCGGTGCTTCGCTAAAGGATTGGCAGGGTATCTTCACGAGGCCACAACCTTTTGGGTTCTGGCCTGGGGGAACATTTCAAAGTGTAGTAGATCATACTCGCATGATAGAAAGCATCAAACATGATAAATAGGGTGGCAGAAAGAGGTTACGTTAGGATAGCCAGTTTAGTGGACCCCCGCCATGAGACAGAGAGTTTCAGAGGCAGAGACATTAGGGTCGAGTAGTTCATGCAATCATCCTAGCATCTAATAGTGTTTGATAGGTCTAGGCCTACTCAAATAGGTCGTGATAGCTCTCTTGGTGCAGCCAGACATGGTGGTTCTTTGGTACAGTTATCTCAGTTGTGAGATCCTAGAGCTTTCTATGTTTGTGATGAGGTTTGAAACTTCAACAACAATCCATATCATGAACCTCCCACCTAGGCTTTAGGGTCTCAGCTAACCCTTCCAGCTTCAACACCAATATCTAGAGACACCTCTCAAGGCATGAGGGGTGGTACTAGAGGAAGTCATAGCACTATGAGAGGTGGAGCTCGTGGAACTCCACAGGCTAGTGGTGTTCATAAAGTGGGTTATGCTATTTCGAATAGAGCCAAAGAGGAGGCCTCTGATGCAGTCACCATAGGTGTAGTTCTAGTGTGCCACCGTTTTGCTTCAATTTTATTTGAACCAGGATCTACTTATTCATATGTGTCATCTTATTTTGCTTTGGATCTTGATAATATGTGTGAGGCTTTTGCCAAGCCTATTTGTGTTTCTACCCTGATAGGTGAATCATTCGTGGTAAATCAGGTGTATCAGGGTTATGTGGTCAACTTTGAGGGGAGAGATACTATTGTTGATTTGATATTATTGGATATGGTTGATTTCGATGTGATATTGGGAATGGATTGGTAATCGCATCAGTATGCTATTCTTGATTGTCATGCAAAGACCATGACCTTATCTTGCTCGGATTTGCCTCAGTTGGTGTGGACTGGAGCATCTAGCTCCTATCCTAAGGGAGTTATTTCTTATATGCATGTCTGTTGATTGATGGATAAGGGTTGTTTCTTATATTTGGCTCACGTTGGGAATGTTTCTCAGGAGTCCTCCTCATTAGAGACCACTAGGGTTGTTAGCGAGTTTATGGATGTATTCTCGACTGATTTGCCTAGTGTTCCTCTAGATCGTGACATAGACTTTGCTATTGATACAGAGTCTGGAACTAAGTTGATTTCTATTGCCCCTTATAAGATGTCTCCGACTAAGTTGAGGAGCAATTAGAGGATTTTTTGAATAAAGGGTTCATTCGTCTGAGTGTATCTGTCATGACCCGGATAGGGGGCCTAGATGTGACATGGCGAAAGAGGACCCGAAGAACCTCGATCAAGCCATCATAGCATCATTTCAGTCATCATCGATTCTGAAACATGGAAGATAAAGTATGAAGCACATAAGCTCTAAGGATTTAGGGACTTGGGACTCAAACTATGGGGACAATACGGGAAAGGGATATACTTGCACATAGCACATAACCATTCATCATGCTCAACATTCAAGTTATTATAATAACATGGAAACATAAGTCATTACCACAACATTAGGACATAATCATATATCAAGTAGAACATAGTGTCACAATACATAGCAAAATATCCAACATACAAGTTAAACGTACAAGAGTAAGATTTGTCCCAAACATGCCTCTACATTGAAGAGCGGGGCCTCGACAAGCTTTGAGGCTTACCCTCAAGTCTAGAAAGTAAATAAATAGAAAGT
>JBCEWC010001024.1:0-45532 GCA_038996855.1 Solanum aculeatissimum
TATATATGTATAAATCAATTAGCAATATGATTCAGAAACAAGTCAAAGTAACAAAAAATTTATAATTCATATAGTTAATTCAAAATTCAAATATATTTTTATCGATTTATGCCATGTAACGAAATTCGTCTTCGTGCTTGTTTTCCTCAAGCAATAGTTTGAGGCGCAAATTCTTGACAAAAATAAATAGTTTTTTAGGCACAATAAGTGTTCAATGGAGGCACATCATCACTTAACATGATTTAGTTTTTAAGTATTTTATACTTTGATTTTGTCCTCATATTACTTTTTATTAGTTTGTACCAAAAAATTATTTTCAAAACACTGAATAAAATCAAACCGAACTTAAAAAAATGAATCAAATCAAATTATTATTCGGTATATGGTGTATACTTTTCAAAATTGAAAATCGAATCAAAATTTGCTAAAACCTAAAAATCGAATGTCCACTCCTAAATTTTTGGGGCACTTTATTGGATGCAAAACATAGTAATAATCTATACTGTATTAAAAGCGTGAAGACCTTTAGAAATGTTATTTGAACTTTTTGTCCTCCATTAAAAATCTTTTTATTAGATAAAATCGTCTTTTCATCATTTTTGTTTAAATTATTATTTAATTATATTTATGATATTGACTTTTAAAATATATGGAAAAAAGTGATAAAATAATGACTTCTAGCCCTGAAAAGACTCTTAAATTTTTCTTATTTGATAGACTTCTACTTCTTCCTTATTTGAATCAAGAAAATACCCTACAACCGAGAAGGAAAATTTTAATTTACCATGGGTTCTTAGTGATAAAATCGCTAAATATAGGACGTTTATAAATAAAAATTTTATCAAAATTAGTGAATTATTTATCCTTTTATAAGTTCATAAAAAAATTTAATATTTGTTATCGAATTAGATACATGCTTTGATCATGCGCAAAGCGCGTACAATAAGACTAGTATAATTAAATGGAAGAATTCTGTAAATAACATTATTTGCGAAAAATAATGAGGTTTTAATTAATTAAAATTGTGAAAAATAATGAGGTTTTTAAAAAATAAAATCCTTTTTAAATTATAGAAAATAAATTGAGATCCTACCAAAAGTAAAGGTACTCCAATACTTTTTACTTTTTATTTTGTTGAAATCATTTTCAAAAGTTGTTTTGAGAATATTCTTGAAATCTTTATTAGTGAAAAATCCAATATTAATTACTTTTACATTTTTGTAAAAAACAAAGTACAGTATAATTAATTAGCTTATCATTTGTCAACTACTTCAACTCCCAACCTCAATTCCACATATATAAAAACAATATTTTAATAATTTTAATTTACGTGACACAATTAAAATTTGAAAATTTATATTTTTAAATATTAATCATAAATTTAATAATTATTAAATTGTAAAGAAATTTTGTTTAAATAATAATTTTTAAAATTTTTATTTTACAATATAAATTGAGACGAAGGGAATAATATTTTTATTATTTATTCTTTTTCTCTCTTATATATATGGAAAGGATTCTTTTCCTTTTTCCTTATTTTTTTGGGTTTTAACTTTTAAGATCCATCCAAACAGAGCTTTAACTGGGCCCAAGATAAACTTCTTGTCAAAATCTCATACACATTAAACCCACCACCATCACAGCAGCAGTAGCAGACCGGAACCTCCTTCTTCCTCCGTCTGCTCTGCCGTCTTACTCCGATCAGCCGCCGTCCTCCTCCTCCTTCTCCAAAACCGTGCTGTTAACACCGTGTTTATTTGTTTGTGTTTCGAAATCTCAACTACCAAACAGCCAACAACTACTTATCTACTTATTATATACAACTACTTTTTGTTGGGGTGTGTGTGTGTATCAGAGAGGTAAAGGATCAATGGAGTCGAGTTCGGAGTTGGTGAGATCGATTGAATCGGCATTGGGAGTGTCGTTGGGGAGCGATATGGTGTTGGTGCTACTTACGACGTCGTTCGCGGTCATCGTTGGGTTTGTAGTATTCTTCTTGAAGAGATCAAGTGATCGAAGTAAAGAAGTGAAGCCTGTAGTGTTCCCCAAGTCCTTACATGTGGAGCCGGAGGAGGAGACTGAGCTAGAACCTGGAAAAGTTAAGGTCACCGTGTTTTTCGGTACTCAAACTGGTACTGCTGAGGGTTTTGCCAAGGTATAATCTGATCTTTGACTTTATTCTGCTTTCCGGTTGACTCCTGTTAGATGTAATTAGGAAATTTTAGAAGATTTATAGTTATGCTAAATTCAATCCATTATCACATATGAGTAATGGGCTAGATCCACTTTGAGTTACGGTAGGCGGAGTTACCTGCTCTCTGCTGGTTTGGTGGTAGTAGGTGAAACAGTGGAGAGAGCTAAAGTTGGTCCGGATAAGATTGTTATTTAAAGAAATACTCACAAAAGAACTGTTATTTACTACCAAATCTCAGATCCACCTGTTGATTGGGCCACTCGATTGATTCTTTGATGTTTATACGTATAGTGGTTCTTTTTTTTGTTTTCTCTAAAAAAACAAACTTGAGAATGAGGGGAGTGGATCATGTAGAAAATCAGTCACATTCATAATTTTCTTATTGAATATTAATAGATCAGGAGGTCTAGACTGCGGTTCAATCTGTTCATGTTGAGTAGTCCAAAAGTACTTCTCCATGGTTGACTTATCCATAGATCTATTTTGACTTAATTTACATGAACATCCTGGGAATGATATTCCCGTGTTTTGTGTAATTTTAGTGTTTCTGTTGCATTTCGTCTCTACTGTCATTTTCCAATCATGGTATAATAGCTTCGGAGATTCTGGTGGATATTGAGCCTGTAGATCAAATTTTCTTGTCTTCTTCCCCCTTTCTTGTTATTGAACTATTTGAATGGAAATGTTGAGTTTATGAAGGGAAATGGAAAATGGTGGGATCAAGTGGGTGCTCTACAATATATAATTCAGTTGAATTTCTTGATAGTGCAAGTTCATAGTGCATTTTAGTCTTGTTTTCAGGTTTGTTATTGCAGTACATATTGGTGATTTCATGAACATGCATGCTGTTGCATTCAATTCAGTTACAGTTTATTAATGAGCAAACTGCTGCTGCTTAAGTTTGAATTCTCGTCATTAATGCATTATGCATAATCAAGGCACATAGCATAGCCAGCAGAAAGTTATGTAATTAGTCCATGATTGGCAGTGTCTACCTCAGCATGGCCTCCCTAAAATCTCTGGCTTTTTTGCATGATGGATATAGCTGGCTATTCAGCTAGGCTTTCAAAAAATCTCACATTTTCTGCATGCTCACATCAGTCTAAAGACTGGTGGTTTGCGTGGTCTTGATTGGTTCGTATCGCTTTGCAAATTTGACTTCTCATCCAACATAAATGTCAAGTCCCATTCTTCCTGTTTCTGTGGTTGACATATGTTTTATTGCTGCCGCGATGATGTCGTTGAGTGTTCGTTCGATCCAACACCTGTACGATCAAACCCCTCGTCGCAATCGATTAGCAAGTGATTTCCTCTCCAACGCTTTGGCACAGTGCATAAGCAACATACCTTTGTGTACCTGAGGTGTGGCACTGTCACGTGTCCACTTCAGCTAGGCATTCCAAAAATCTCATCTTTCCTGCATGCTCACATGTCTAAAGACTGGTGGTCTGCATGTTCTTGATTGATAATTTAGTATCATGTTTCCTGCCAGGCTTTATCAGAGGAGATAAAAGCAAGATATGAGAAGGCAGTTGTGAAAGTTGTGGACATGGTAAGTTGCATAACTGATTTATCTTGAATTCCTTGCTTTGAGTCTTCTTCTCCGATAACACAACTTTTAACTCTAGGATGATTATGCTGCCGATGATGATCTTTACGAAGAGAAACTGAAGAAAGAAACACTTGCATTTTTCATGGTTGCAACGTAAGAGATATGTTCATTTTGAATCTGTCAAGTTTTTCTTTTTATTTGCTTTAACTAAAGCATATAGTTGTTGCATAGCTTACATTTTTACATCTGATGCTTAGCTATGGGGATGGCGAGCCAACTGATAATGCTGCAAGGTTTTACAAGTGGTTTACTGAGGTAGAAAAAGGAGCTATGATAATCATTTTTCTTTAAGTATGTTTCTTTTGGAGCAACTTTTCTTTGTGTGGAACATTATATTTGTGTTCTATATTTAGGGACAAGATCGGGGTGCGTGGCTGCAGAACCTTTCCTATGGCGTTTTTGGGCTGGGTAATCGCCAATATGAACACTTTAATAAGGTATTTGCTGGATATCGTTATAGTATTTTGTACATTCCTGTTTTGTTATCTGACAGGGATCTTTTGGAACAGATTGGGACGGTGATAGATGAACAATTGAGTGAACAAGGTGTGTATATGTTGTTTTTCGCTATGGCATATGACCTACTGTTCTTGTTTCAACTTCTAATGCTAAATATTGAGCTGCTTGAAAGTTGTTGGATGATATTGCCTCATAAATTATGCTTCCACATTTGGCCCAAATAAACTGCATCGTATAATAGTGATTCTATTCATTTCCAACTACCACGAATTAGTAATTGAAAACGAGTTTGTTTGTTTCTTGGAGCATCTACCATTTATCTCTTGCTTTTGGGGTTATGTAGTCCTGATATGCTTCAATCTTATGCTTAAGTGAAGGATGAAGGTAAACAGAGACACCTTTCAGTTATAGCCAAGATCTTTTGTTCATTAGGCTCCTGTTAATAGTTTATAATCAGCCGATGCACAATTCATTTTCTTACAATTTGTTATGATGTGATATCATCTAAATAACAAATTTATGCCATGGTTGGACTCACTCTTCTGCATCACAGGTGCAAAACGTCTTGTGCCTGTTGGCCTTGGTGATGATGATCAGTGCATTGAAGATGATTTTGCTGCCTGGTAATTTGTTCACTCTTTTGTTTGTTCTATTTGTGTATGTTCTTGGAAACATTCTTTATGCATCTCTGGGATGATATGATGGGACAAATGGACAATGGTTTGTTTTGGTTACTTACCGTGGTTTTTTTACTTAGGCGAGAACAACTGTGGCCAGAATTGGATCAAATACTTAGAGACGAGGATGATGCAACTTCGGCAGCCACTCCATATACAGCTGCAATTCCTGAATATCGTTTGGTTATCCATGATACCGCTATGAGTCTTGAGGATAAGCATGCAGGCATGGCTAATGGTAATACCACATATGACATCCACCATCCATGCAAGTAAGTGTGTGAATGAGCGGCTATTTCTGTTTCAACTCTCTGGCCTGTTACAGATAGTTCCCCTTTTTTGAACCTGCAGAGTAAATGTTGCTGTTCAGAGAGAGCTTCACACACCTGAGTCTGATCGCTCATGTATTCACTTGGAGTTTGATATATCTGGCACTGGGATTTCGTAAGTCTTTGCATCATTTTCTGTCTGGTTGATGATTCTGTGTTACCAAAATATTAGAGAGAGGCTGAAAGTAGGTGAAGCAGTTGAATATTTTAAAAAAAAAGTAGGTGAAGCAGTTGATGATCTTTCTGTCATGTGTTCCATTCTATTCCTAGTGTTCTATCTTATTATCATAACATGTTCATTCTGAAGATGTTACAATAGGGAAAATTCGTACTTTGATATGCTTTGCATTGAGTGGAAGATGCAATTAAAATTTTCTTGCTGCATGTGGGGACATGCTTTAATAGTGATGGAGAAAGGTCTAAGGGGTAGTCTGGTGGCTCCCTATCCTTAATGGCTTTTTGTAACAATTAGATCTATCTCCATATATTATGCACCGTTGTATGATAATATTCTGTCTTCTGTTAGTGAAGACAAATTTTTTGCATGGTTGGAGTTCAATTGTTTTGTCGTGTGCCAAGTCTTCTCATCTAGGGATGATTATGCTATTCTGTTTCTTTATATATCATTTGTCCTGAACTGTGTTAGCTATTATATTGATGCTTCTTTCATTGCATACCTGTAATCATGATGCCATGATGATTGTGTAATAAGCTTTGTTGTGTAATGCATCAATTTCTTCCAATTCTCAGCTATGAAACAGGAGATCATGTGGGTGTTTATGCTGAAAATTCTGAAGACTCTGTTGAGGAAGCTGCGAGATTGCTGGGCCAGTCATTAGACTTGGTATTCTCCATTCATACTGACAAGGAGGACGGTACAGCTGGTGGAGGCTCGTTACCCCCACCTTTTCCTGGTCCATGCACTCTGCGTGCTGCACTTGCTCGTTATGCAGATCTTCTGAATCCTCCCCGGAAGGTGTGTCTTCATTGGAGAATATATTTTACTTATTTTAATGATTAATGTTGGTGTTGCTTTACTGGTGATTCTAAATGATGTGTTTTCAGGCTACTTTGGTTGCACTGGCTGCCCATGCAGCTGAACCCAGTGAAGCAGAGAAGCTCAAGTTCTTGGCATCTCCACAGGGCAAGGTGAAGTAGTTTTGATTATGCTGTTCATCTACTTTCAATTGTTGTCTAGTGACTCGCCATTGACAGAATGTAGAAACCCAAGAGGTTAAATCGGTATCCTAATACACCCTTGACTTTGGTTTCATTCAGGATGAGTATTCTCAATGGGTTATTGCAAGTCAAAGAAGTCTTCTTGAAGTAATGGCTGAGTTCCCTTCGGCGAAGCCTCCCCTTGGTGTATTTTTTGCAGCAGTTGCCCCTCGTTTACAGCCTCGTTACTACTCAATCTCATCATCTCCTCGGTGTGTAGTCTATCTCAATACTCTGGCAGATGTAGTTTAACACATCCCCAAAACACAAGTGCAATATACTCTGCCTCAACTCTGGTGAATTAAATTAATGGAACCTTTTTTTGTCATCTATAGATTTGCACCTGCTAGAGTCCATGTAACCTGTGCCCTAGTGTATGGTGCAACGCCCACTGGCCGAATTCATAAAGGAGTGTGTTCGACTTGGATGAAGGTAGTAAAGGAATCTTACATATGCATCCTCAATATTTAAGTTCTTATTAAGTTTCCTTGCACTTCCAGTTCGTTTTACTATTTATACAAAAGCAAGTAGGTTTTGTACTAACATCTTGAGCTCTTCCAACAATAAACAGAATGCAGTTCCTTTGGAGAAAAGTAACAATTGCAGCTCTGCTCCCATTTTCATTAGGCCATCTAATTTCAAATTACCATCTGACCCTTCAACTCCAATTGTCATGGTGGGGCCTGGGACTGGTTTGGCACCATTTAGGGGATTCCTGCAGGTGCGACAGTTGCTTTTTGTTTTTTCAATTTAATATCACCTGTTCTGGTGCAAATGCTATAAGACAGATGGATTTTTCAGGAAAGAGCAGCATTGAAGGAAGATGGGGCGCAGCTTGGTCCTGCTTTGCTGTTTTTCGGTTGTAGGAATCGAAGAATGGTAGGTTATGACTGATCCATTACAATTATGTATAATTGAGATGTCTGATAAGTGATACTATCTGGTAGATAATCCTTACTTTGATGTTTGGTTTTAGGATTTTATTTATGAGGAGGAGCTTCAGAGTTATGTGGATCAAGGTGTAATATCAGAGCTGATTGTTGCATTTTCAAGGGAAGGGCCGCAGAAAGAGTATGTTCAACATAAAATGATGGAAAAGGTTAGTGTACTGATGAAAATAAGAATTGAGCCCGATTGTTGTAAAGCTAAGTGATTCTAATGCAACTTGTGATGTATGAGCAGGCCTCCCAAGTTTGGAATTTGATCTCCCAGGAAGGATATCTATATGTATGTGGGGATGCTAAAGGAATGGCCAGAGACGTACATCGTACACTCCATACTATAGTCCAGGAGCAGGTATCTGCTACTTAACCCAAAAGTAAAAAAAGATGGTGGATGATTTGGCATCTGATTGGTACTATAATATAAGCTTATACTCGTAATATTATTTTTATATCTGATTTGGTTATCGTGTTTAAATCAAATCCAGGAGAATGCCAACTCATCGAAAGCAGAGTCTACTGTAAAGAAACTCCAAATGGATGGAAGATATCTCAGGGATGTATGGTGATCAACTCCATTTGTTTTACTCGTAGCAAGCTTGGCAAGGTTCTCTGAGTTGCTTTGAGTTCCAGCCAGAAAAGATTACCGACAGTAGCAAAGGTGTGGATTCACTGCAACAAATAAGTTTTGTTCAGTAGGTTGGTTGTTGCTCTTTCATTGGAGCAGATAATATAAAATACCTTTAAAATTCTGATCGATTTTTTATAAGAGAATTCAGTATTGATACAAAAACTTTTATATGTAGTTTATCAAAAAACGAATCCCAAATCATGTTGTAAACTGTACCAAAAGGCTTCTGTAAGAATTAGCTGTACAAATGAAGGGAGGGTAGAATAAGTGTGTTGCTATGTTGCTGTACCTGTTAAATAACACATTCAGATATCACAATTCTTGTGTTCTTCATCACTAGTGTCTCAGTTTGTGTTTGAACACATGAAATCCTACTCTCACATAGACGGGAATCTACGTCTACTTATTTAGGGACGAAGACATGTCTCACACATCATTTTTTTTCCACGAAGCATCGATGGGTGAAGGTGACGATCTGAAATGCAGCACTATGAATCGGAACTGGGAGTAATCCATTCATGATTCAGTTGGGACTTCCCAAATGTTTTACTTAACATTCATGAAAAATAATGTGTTCGAAAATAAAATAAATAATAAATTTATTTGAAAAAGGGCATTTTTGACCTATTAAATAACAATAAGGACATTTTTAGTTCAAAGTGTCGATAGTAGAAATATTTTTGAACTAAAGTATAAATGAAGAATATTTTTGTTCCTTTCACATAGTGTAAAGATATTTTTATCTCTTTTCCTAATTAAAAAACTTAAATTGACTAATTTTTTTAAATATTGTAATTAAATCAATCAAGTCATTTTTCATCACTTTGATCTTTATAATATGTTATGTTTAAATATAGGACAATATAAAAGTTTATGCAAGTTATATATAGCATCCTCCAAAAAAAATATATGCATTGCTTGAAGAATTGTTTCAAAAGAATATTATCTTATTTTAATTGGAAATGATTTAACTTTAAAATTTTTCTTTTATCGTTAATGAAATAATTTCCAGCTACACAATTTTTTAAGAATTGTTTTAGATCATAAATTTCAAAAGTCTTTTTTTTCTTAAACACTGTGTCAATTCAAAGGGTGCCACATAAAATGTAACAAAGGAAGTATAAAACATCAAAGTCTAATTTTTTATAATCGAACACAAAAATGAACAACTCAACATAAAAAAAAAACTAAATTTTCATATTTCATAAGATCAAAAAATAAAAACGTTCAATTTATGAAATCAAGGCTCAATAGTTATAGTTTTTTTTTCGTTTCACTAACTTCAATTCCTCAAACTCATCCAAAAAAATTAAATTGGAATTTTCGATGCATCCAATTTAATTTTTCTCAATTAAATGATAAAGATAAAATAAATATATTAGACATTGTATGCAAATACCCTAAGTTCTTTATGATTTCAAAAATAAAATTACATTAAGAATTAACAAGCATAAAGAAAAAAAAAGAGAAGGAAATGTTGTGAGGAGAAAAAAATGGTAGAAGAAAAAGTTATTTGGTCTCTTCTAGTGAGCTGGAAGCTTGATACACTGTAGAAAGTCGTACTGATTTTTTCTTTAGGTCCATTTAGTGGTGAAGTCTTGTGCGTGGAGAATCTGGATTAGTTGAGTTAGTCGAACTCGAGACTGGAATAATTAAGAACTTGAGATTGAAATGATTAAGATTTTGAAATTGAATGATTAAACAAAAAAAAAAGTATTATAGGCATTGGGTTGTACGTTAATATGCCAAATTTTTTTATTGACAAATATAAATTTCTCGATAAGAGTAGTGATTTGAAATCCATAGAGCCAAAACAATCAATCACTAATCAACACAAATAAATAAAGAATGTTGTAGCAATAATATAATTATCGCTGTCATATTAAACTTAGTGATAATAATATTATATGAGTATTTATAACAAAAAATAACCTTTTTTCATCTGACATCTCATTTATAGAAAGAAAAGAGTGTAATTTTTTTTTGAATTAGACGGATAAAATTATAGTAAACTTCTTTTTTTTTTAATTTTTAATTTAACTCCTTTTTCAACTCATTTCAATTTAAATAATTTTTAAATAAATTAATTTAAATATTTAATTAAAAAATTCCTTTTTCAACTTATTTCTTTTTTTAAATATTCTTTTTTTGTTCGAATTTCACTGGGTGGCGTTGTTTTTTAATTCATCGCCGCTGCTTTGTGAGAGACACCATTGTTGAACTTCCAAAAGAACAAAACTTGAAACGCCCAGATTGAATTGGGTTAGAAAAGTCACCAAGAATCTGAAAGAATTGAAGCTACATCTATCGACCCAAAATCCCTCTTAACTGGAATTCCAAATAGTAAGCATTTTCTTTATCTATTTTACTGCTCTTCTTTGGTATAACTTTCAGTATGCTGTTTGTTTTTAGGAACCATTTTGCTCAGTCCTGGTCAAAATTAGCTTTTTGGTATATTAAAGATCCTAACTTTAGTAAAATTACTTACTTGAACACTTCATATGTACACCCTTTTAGGTATGGTTCTAGAAATTTGTATTCTTGGTCTCAAATGTACTGGACATCAAATTCTAAGCTACTTTTCTCTCACACCCAATTTGGCATGTTAGCTACAAAACCATCCCTATATGTGTTTCTGCATCAATTGTTGCCTGTCAGTTTCTATTCTTCAAGTGGACCTGGATGGCTAAGAGGACCCCCATCAAGATCTTTAAGAAAAAGGATGAATAGAAGAGCAAGAATTGCAGCAATGCCTGTTCTTGATGAAGTCCAATTTCAAAATGCTGTATCTCAGCTTCCACCTAGATTTACCCCTGAAGAACTGAGGGATGTCATGGTTTCACAAAAAGATCCTTTAGTGTGTTTGGAGTTGTTCAATTGGGCGTCGAAACAGCACAGGTTCAAGCATGATGTTTCAACCTACCATGTCGCCATACAAAGGCTTGGTGAAGCGAATATGTATAAAGAAATGGATGCTATTGTTAATCAAGTGCTTGCCATTCCATCAATTGGGTCTGAGGAACTTTTCAATTCGATGATTTATTATTTCACAGAAGCTAGGAAGTTGACCAGAGCAGTGATGATATATAAGCATATGTTAAATAGTAGGAAATTTGATTGTAGGCCGTCGATTAAAACTTATAATATTCTTTTCACGGCGCTTCTTAGTAGGAGGAATAATTCATATATAAATCACATGTACATGGACACTATAAGGTCTCTGTTCAAGCAAATGATTGATAATGGGATTGAACCAGATATCATTTCCTTGAATACTATGATAAAAGGATATGTGCTTTCGCTTCATGTAAATGATGCCCTTAGGATATTTCACCAAATGGGTGTGGTTTACCAGTGCCAGCCTAACTCATTTTCATATGATTATCTGATCCACGGGTTATGTGCACAAGGACGAACAAGGAACGCTAGGGAGATTTATGATAAGATGAAAAGCAAAGGATTGATACCTAGTAGCAAATCGTACAACTCGTTAGTGAACTCTTTGTCTCTTGGCGGGGAGGTTGATGAGGCTGTGAAATTCTTGTGGGAGATGAATGTAAACCGAAGAACAATTGACTTCATCACCTTTAGAACAGTAATTGATGAAGTCTGCCGGCAAAAAAGTATGCAAGACGCTATTGGCTTGTTGAAGGAGTTGCAAGATAAGGACCTTGTTGATGGTCTTACCCATAGCAAGCTTCTGTGTGAACTTGAAGATGACACTGATAATTTAAATGCCAGAAATCGTTAAAGGTATTGCTTTACATTCCTTGATTATTTACGTTTGGTGGATCTCTTTTTTGCTTTCAAGATGGGTTCACAGTTAGGGTTTTACTTTCCTTGTCTGATCCTTTTGCTACTAGAATTACAGATGGTACTCATTTCTCCTTAATAAATTCATGAATCATTGATTCCTCCTTTTAATCATGATAATATGCTGCCTGTTACTGTATCTGAAAGCTCTATAGTTGTCATAGAATGTGGGCCGGCTTAACTTGGTACTCAGATGGCTGTAACTTCACAAGAAGATAAATTTGGATGAACTTGGCAAGTACTTTAATGTTCACCTTGTGTAGTATTCTCAGATTTCCATTGATAAACAAATGACTCTAAAACCATCTCGTTTTCTCTACATTTGGCTGACTGCTATGAACAAGAGAAATAATGGATATTTTGGATGTATACTCTCTTGTTCTCCATGTGAAGTAATAGCATGTCATAGTTGTACATTGTTCAAAGGACATTATTAATTGAATAAGGTTTGTTTAAATTGTCTCCCAGCTGATCAACATCAGTTCACTTAGGCCATTTTTTCCTGATCAAGTAAAGATTTTATTCATATGATTCTAGCACCAAGATAGTGCTGAATAGTACAACTGTCAAAATATTAGAATGAAGTTCAATTTTGTGGCGAGTCTATAAAATCTACCAATTACCCTTCATCGTACATCTCAACAAAATTACACCATGTAGCCAAGTTACTTAAACATTTAAACTTCAACATCTTGATGGAAATAGCTTCGCCTTCAAAACACCTCAAGTTCCTTTCGCTCTAGAGAGTTCAATATACACAACCAGGGATGGTCCTCCATATATGTTTAAGCTTTGTGCTTCCTTTGAAGAACTCCAGCATTACATCAATTTCAGTAGGGAAGTTATAAAACTGGTAGTATTTTTCTGTTAGATTGGATACTGTTGCTGCGTTGAATGAGCAAAATTGACTTGGTCTAAAGAATGCTAGTAACACTGCAAACTTCAATTAAGGGAAGTTTCTGTAAGTTGAAACATGAAGGTCTGGCCCTGCAATTATCAAGTACCACAAGGGTCTAAAGATACTGTTCTAGAATTTATTAAGTTACAAAAATTCAGTAATGTCATTGATTGGAAAGGAAATAAAACCTGGAGGACATGGCAGAAATTTGAGCATTCTTTTCTACTTTTAATTGTTGGCCTGGGAGGTAGGAGGGAGGGAATAAATTTACATAATTATATTCTGTTCTAACCAAGCACAGCAAATATGATGTTGAGCATTTTCTGATGCTGCAGCTAAGCTAAAAAAATAATCTGACATGGTGGCTTTGGGGGAAAACAGTTTCTATTGACAAGAGCTGAACCAACAGAGTGCTTGGCTTGAAACATTGGCAGGTACCTTGTCTAATATTGCTCGGAATGCCACTGTTGTTTCTATTTTTTTTCCTTTTCATTTCCTTGATAACATGCCTGGAGATGAGAACTATTAAAATCTTTTGAAATTTCCTTTTCATGTCCTAGAAAAAGCTGTGAGCTGGTATTCTCAGATTCTCTCTTTATGGTCTTCTGTGTCTTTTTTTTTTGTATAGCCTTAAAGTTCTTGAAGTTTTCCTGAATGTGGACTTTTATGAAACTGTTATTCACAGGGAAAAAGCTGAAGTTGAAAAGTTCATACTAAACATTTTATTTTAAGTTGGTGAATTCCATGTCCAGTTATATCTCTATTCCCCAGCTTGATCACACCCCATTTACCCAGTCACTCCCTCTCTAGATGAAGTTCACTGGTTAGACAATACCGGATGAGAGAATTACTAACTCATGATTTGGTGAATAGTTAAGTGGATAATTTAGCGTTGATTTCCTTGAGTTAAAAGGGAACAATATATGTTTAAAGTCTGGATATCAAATTCTTCAGTGCTTTTTAGTTTCTTTTTAACTGGTAAAATAAATTTTGGAATGGATTGGGTGGTCAAAAGACATGGAAGACGCTAGCGCACTATAGCAGGGAAGGGGAAGAATATTTAACTGACAGTACTAGTGGTTGGAACCAGATCATGTATGATTACTGCAGGATTAGGATCTGCACACAGTGTTTGTGTCATTTTAGGAGCTAGTGAATCCAAATGTCTGCAAATGACCCTTTCAAAATGGCCGAACTTTATAAGATGATAATGCCGAAGGAAAAGCTGTAGTTAATTATTTTTTTATTCTTTGACGTTCCAGTTAAATTGACCCAGGATCTTTTAAATGTGGTGCATACTTATTAAACAGTTGGCTGGTAATAGTTTTCAAATTGCTGTGTGAAAGCAATACTGTAATTCCGTAAAGGAATGACTTAAAATAACACGTTGCACCCAAATGGAATCCTTCTTTATAGCTCATGCGTGTTACATCTTACTGAAGTTCTCTTAAATGCAAAGTTTACCTAAAGAAAATACAATCCTTTATAGATAAGTTATGTATAAAAGAATTATATCAAGCGGAATTTCAGGTACATACTAATAGTTTTTGGGTCTACATGGACGTGGCTGCTTCGCTGCACAAATTTTCTTTGCATGACATCAGAAAACCAGTGCTTTTGCTGCCATTAGCCAAAAACATTATAAGATAGAAAAATAAGAAGTTGCATCATAACATTATAACACACAGGTAAAAAGTAAGAGCAGTGCAAAGCTGCAAGTTGAACCATTAATGTCTTAAAGCTTTGTTTTACTTTTCTGGATAGCATGGTTGAAAGGATGACAAGTTTTATCTGCATTTTTATACTATCCTAACGTTTGGAAAAGAAGTTGCAAGTTTTACCTAACATTAGGGGTGTAATAATTTACTTTAAGCACGGTGTATTGCACATTAGCTTGTCAACTTTTTTTCTCTTTTGCACCTCTGCTGGAAGGGTGATATTCTCTTGGAGAAAATTCATTGACTAGCCACAGGCCACTTATCAACAATAACAACATACCTAGTGTAATCCCACAAGTGACTAGCCACCTATCAAAAAACAAAAAAGTAGCTGGAAAGCATGGTAAGTTGTCTTCTGATTTTCATATGAAATTTCAATCAGGTGATTGCTTATCTTCCCTATGAATACTTCTAGCAAATCTGAGCATTACAATTTGCCTTGTGCAAATGCTAAGGGGAACTAGAGAAGCTTCAGTATATAACTTAGGGGATACTTTTCATGTCTTCTTGATGATGCCTCTGATAGTCCTCTCATTGAAAACAGTCATATCACATCAGAATTTGAACTGTTATACCTGCCCCCAGGCAAAGGTAGTACAACACGGAATGTGTGGTAGGTGCACTCACAGGTTCAAATCATGCTAAGGAACTAGGTCTGATATTTAAGAGGAGGAAAAAACAGTGGCAGGGGGCGGCATTTATCCACTGGTTTCAAAACTAGATAGTAGAGACATCTCTTATCGTAAATAATCTGAACTGTTAATATCTTTTTTTTCTTATAACCGAAAAATCCCTGAGGGCTGGTGCACAACAGTTCAAAACCTTATGGGCTTCTTAGAACGCAGCTAATAAGAGTGCACAATCGATTAGGCAACTGCTGCTTATTCATGATCATTACATAAGTAATTTGCACAGAACCTTGAATTAGTGTCAGACACGATCTTTTTATGTATTCTGTTTCTGCTCTTTTCTCTGTGATGTTAATTGGACAAACAGTCTGAACTGTTTTAAGATGGAAATGGAACTTCACTCTTTTTGGAAATCATAGAATGAGAAAACCACCTTTAAATATGTTGGAGCTATTTTGAAATCCTCTTCTTTTAATTTATGAAAAGCGAGAAGAAAATGGTGAATGTTTTTGTAAAGATGATTTAGGTATTGTCATGCTCTGTATAGTTGTGATATTTGTTTATGGCAGAACACATAGATTGACACCTTAACTTGGCTTCAACTGACAATTATGCACCCAAACTTTGAGAATGCACCTCCTTAAAGGTGTCTAGATGTGCATTTTCAAAGTTAGGTGCTCGTGAGATGCTTTTGTGTCAAGTTGAAGTGTCTAAATGGTCACAATGAAAGTTGAGGCTGTTCAATTGCCAGTGGAGCCAAGTTAAAGTGGTTATGTGTTATGCCTTCATTTATTGATATTAAATCCTTTGTGAAGCTGACTCCCCAACCTATTCCTTTTTCCATCAATAAATAAATATCGCCTGGTACATACTATGCCCCACCAACACAGTACCAGATAACTTTGCCCATCGAGCGATAGTATTGTTAAGTTGCGATCTCTAAACATCTCACATGCTCTCTTTGTACTTTTGTAGGCTGCATGAAGTCTAGCTTATCAAGGGGTGCCAAGAAAAGAACTCATTTTTCATGGAGAAATGAGAGTGCTACAGGAACACAGCAAATTTTCCTCATGTATTTGCATCTAGTATGGATGGAATGAAAAACAAGAGTCAAGAGACAAGATGAATCACTTTAAAATCTTCTTCTTATGAGATAGATGAGGACAATCCAATGCATTAAACTATCGCCATATGTGGGAAAACCAATGAAGATGCCTAGCTTTGAACTCGCGACATCTAGTTCAAGAGATGAGGCACCTGACCAAATGAGCTGCATAGTTCTTCCTAAGAGCTAAACAACAACAACAACAACAACAGCAACAACTCATAGTTCTTCCTATGAGCTAGATTTGTTTAAATACATCAATTGTATACTAGTTGTTTTCCTTCTGCTAAAGCTGAATAGCTAACTTATCATACCAAGTACATCCTTAAAGTTGGAAACTTTCTTTCCCTTTTATATATTAGAAGATTTTTGAAATTTATGATTTACTACTCACGTTAATGTGAGAATATAGGAAAAATTACGTGAATAGGCAAACATATACTAGTTGATTAGCTAACATAGCTATAGTTTGAATTAATTACGGCTCGTGGCATATTTAGTTGTAATTACAGTTTGAGTTTTGTATAATTCGTGCGATTTGTGCAAACGCCGTGTGCGAATCAAATTGTATAGCAAAATATACAAACATTGCGAATTGTATAACAAATTATACAAATGTTGCGCATGAATTGTATAGTGGAATATACAAACGTTATTAAAAACTGCGAATTGTATAGTGAATTACACAAACATATACAAATGCTGCGCGAATTATACAAACGTTGCTATAACTATAGTTACGAAATGTAATTATCCAAACTATAGTTATGGAGCATAATTAATGTATTTTTGAGTGACTATATATGAAAATTCGATCCCTATCTTTTCTCAAATTACAATCTCTACAATAAATACATTAGAATATAGTTGAAATAAGACATTAAAATATAGTTGAAATGTCATTGATTGGAAAAGAATACGAAAATATTGGACATTTGTAGAATTAATTACATAGTATTGTCAATATTACCATTTAGCAATATAATATGAAATATTCTTTCTATTTTTTTTTTCCCGGAATCACAAAAATACTTAGTTAGAATGAAATTCCAACTTAGGATTTTTGAGTGAAATTTTTTAAAAAAAATTGCTTTTTGAGAAGCACGACACAATAAAAGTTGGAAGTTGTATTCAGGAAAGTTATTGTTTATTGTTAGCCATTATAATATAATCACTCTGGGGACCTGAGAGACAATGGTTTATTTTGCAATAGATGTCAGGAGTTCGAGTCCACTTATCTCCAATTGTTAAATATATATATATATATATAATATTGCTTAAAAAGAAATTTAATTTTGTTATGTTAAGAAATTCGCAGATGAAATTAAAAGGCTCAAAAAAATTCCTATTGTTTTGGTAAAAGAGAGATAATATATTGCGTACTAAGTCAGCATATGTCTTGGCTTGGCCTTGGGGCAGTTTGCCTAACAAAGTGTTCAATAAAACAATTTAGGTGGGCTATATCCTGGCTCGAATAAGAAGTATTTGTCAAGAGTTTCTTCCTAGCATAATTAGTTCCTAAATTGTATGCATATAGTTATTTACGCACAAACAACGGAAGAACTATAAAAATCCTTGTATCATCAAAACGTTCATGCAGGAGCCCTTCCTTCGCGAGCAAGTCAACTACCTAGTTCCGTTCTCTGTATGTGTAATTTAACTCCTATGCTTTCAACATGTTCAGTAATGACGTGTAATCAAAGATGAGATTGTCATAGAGTAAATTACCTACTTGAAATAATTCAATTACTTCCTGTGCATCAGTTTCAATCAGAAGCTACACAAAATTATGCTGAATGGCCAGTTGGAGTCCTCGAAAAGCTTTGAGTTTTGCTTAGATAGGACTTATGTGAGGTGTTGCGCCATAGAAGCCTAACATCCATTTCTCTGTATGGTCCCTGAAGACACCTCCCAGTCCTCCCGAACCCGAAGTGTTCTTGATTGCCCTGTCGATATTCATTTTGATGGTTTCTTTCGTGTAACGATTTTCATTTAACATAAATGAATTGAAAACACGAAAATACATATTTTTGTTGTTTTCTTATTATCGTAACCTCAATACAATTCTCGCTATCCTCTATCTTCTTTCACATGCAACTCATGATTCCTGCTTTCTCCTTTATTCTGTCATTTCGATAAACGTGTTTCAAATTTCATTACTAATAATATTTTTTATCGCGAAAAATATTTTAGAACCTAAGAAGAACTTTAATAGTTATGGAAGTATCCAACATGGAGTAGAGTTCACCAAATCAAAGTCTTTAATTTTTTAAATCTTTTTTGTTATTTAAAATAGGCAATTTCATTATTAAACTTCTCTTTTTGGTTTCAAGAAAATCATATTTACCCAAAAATAAATGTTGATTTGGTTGAGAAACTCAAAATTTCACTTTGTCTAGCTCTCTCTCTCCATTTTTGTCTCTCTCCACCTTGCCCGTTTACTCAAAACACTTCATGGGGTTTTTCTCTCTTTCCTAAAACCCTTTAAAAATCTGTGGAGAAAACTCAAGTGGGGGATTTTGAGAAGAGAACTTCAAGAATCCAAAGAAAATGGTGGAAAAAAGGAAGTTAAACAAAAGGGTCTTTGTTAGTGAAGATGACATGTCCACTCTCTTACAAAGGTATCATCTTTTTTCTGTTTTTATGTTGATTCGTGGTTTTTTTTTTTGTCTTGTTTGTGTTTTGTTCTACATTGTGTGTTGTTTGTTGATTGTATACATATTTGTGGTATGGGGTTTGAAGGTATACAGCAACGACGATGTTGACACTGTTGCAAGAGGTGGCACAAGTTGAAGAATCGAAAATTGATTGGAATGAAATGGTGAAAAAGACCACCACTGGGATTACCAATGCCAGAGAGTATCAGATGGTGTGGCGCCATCTGGCTTATCGTGAAGTATTGCTGAATAAAGTGGACGATGATGCTCAACCTCTGGTCAGTTCATTTCCCCAAAAAATGTTTTTTGATTCTTCTATTACTATGTGTGTGTGTTTGTGTGTGATGTTTATTGAAGAGACTTTCTCTATGATGATTATTTAAACTTGGACATACTGATATGCTTTTGATGAACTACAGACAGGGCATTTGATCGGGATTATTGCTGTTTGTTTTTCTTTTTTTGATTCAGAAAACCCTAAACAGGACCATATAGTGAAAAATGGAAAGTTAGGAATTCATATGGTGATACAGTTAGACTGGAATTGAGGCGTAGTTGTTGATTGGTAGATTCCACCTTCCTAACCCTTCCCCTCTCCCTGGTGGTCAGAAAATGGGTGTTCCCTACCCTTTAAGTTTATGATGTGAAAGTGATCTTTGAGCTTGTATGTTGTTCGATTTTGAGAGAAGATGGTGAGAGGGGTTGTGATACGTGCTGCTTAGTATTTCTCCCTTTTCTCTAGTGTTGGCTTCAGAACTCTATATACGGTTAAATGCTTATTGTTCTTGTGTACTTGTTAGTATATCATGGAAGGCTTGCTCTTTTTTCGCGGTCTGTTTCCCTTCTCAAAATCGGGAATGAAATTCCTGGAATCATTAGTTTTCTGGATAAATTAGGGGAGACTTTGTGCGAATATTCCCAAGCTTGGGATAATAAATCAGTGAGGCTGTGAACAGCTTCATTTATCTGATTTTGCAAGGATCTTTTAAAAAAAAAAACTAATTCAGCATTGTCTACTCAATTAGTGGCAGCACAAAATAATTTAGCATCCAATCTAGTGTTTACTGTGATATGTGTTAAAGGGCATCGAGTTGACAAATATTGTCAAGCACTATGTCTTGATAGGTTGGTAACTGATGTGGTGGTTGATATCCATTTTCTGTTGGTCGCTGTGATGAATGATCACCTTAAATTTTCTGAACTGTATTTGGAATTTTGTTTATTTTATGATTTTATGTTTCTTTTCGGATGGCAGGATGATGATAGTGATCTAGAAAGTGAATTGGAAGCTTTTCCTCCTGTAAGCAGTGAGGCTTCAGCAGAGGCTGCAGCCTTTGTGAAGGTAAGCACGAGACCTGCCCAGAATGGTGATCTCCTTCACCATTTTTCCTAAATTGTTTTTAAAGTGGCTTCATCTTAAGGTTTTTCGTCAACCTAGGAGCTGGACAGCTTCAATTTTACTTGCAAAAAATTGTGCTTGTAGGTGAAGTCTGACAGATTTCTGGAATGATGACTGCTAAAATTCTCAAGTCAATGAACTCTGATGGCTTTACATTCACATATAAGGGTCTCAAATTTAATCCTTTATATATATGACGAAATACATAAATGGCTTATGAACCTTAGATGTAATTCCCCAGGTTTGGGAATTGCACCTCTTTGATGATAAATGTTTTTTGATAAGCTCATTTTAATCGTTGAGAAGTGGAATTTGTATATGCTTTTCATTGGATATTTATGAACTTTCGACACTATCTACCTGTATTGAGGTATTTCCTTTCACAGCACTGTAGTACTTCTGAAAAGAAACATTACACTTGCTTTTATTTGACTAGGCTAGGATGTCATCCTCTACCCTTAAGTTCATACTCCTATCTATGATTAATATTAGTCGCTGTATTTCAAGGTGACATTTATGCTTCTCTCATTTTTCACACAGTTAGTTTGTGTTGCTGTGTGCTTTCACAGGTATTCATTGCTTCTGGGGCTCTATATGATTCAAATATGTCAAATGGAAATACGGTTGAGGGTTCATTGACTATAGACATACCCAATGGTCAAACATCTGGAACTGCAGCAAATTCACTCCATGGTATTTCAGCTTATGGGACAAAGCTTAGGGTCCCTGTTACAGTGCAAACGCAGCCACTTCCTTCTGTCACAGCTGCTGAGGGTTTGGACACCAGTGAACGAGCTAGTGCTAACTTTCCTCCTCGGCGTAGACGAAAACCTTGGTCTGAAGCAGAGGATATGGAACTCATTGCTGCAGTAGAAAAGTTTGGTGAAAGAAACTGGGTAAATATATTGAAAGCCGATTTTAAGGGAGACAGAACAGCTTCACAACTCTCTCAGGTTTATTTTGTATATATTAATAGTTTATGCTAAATATATAACATTTTACCCTTCTCAATTCTTTTAATATATACTCTGCAGTCATATTTACACTGGTTAAGCAATCTCTTTTGATATTGTCCTCAATGGTAGTCAGTACAAGTATGTACTCTTCTGCATTGCTTGGGAACTTTTCCTTTCTCATTTGCTTTTTTGATGAAAGTAATTTTGATATACACATTCAGTCTCTTATTATATAAATAAATCCTCAGCTTGGAGTTGACGAACTTTAGCATTTGGGTTATTTGCTGTTGCAATTTCTAAATGAATCTCATCCAAATAATTATGCCTTCTAAGTGCACATCAAGTTGTTACGACCATATAAAATATTGTCCAGCTCAGCTATTTAATTAGTCTGTGTTTGAAGACTCTCTGTTATTCATTATTTCCAATTCCTCTTTGGTTGTAATGAATTTCCTCAAGTGTGTGAAGAAGAGATAGTTGGGAATGATTTATTGACTATTTTAGTTTAAATGTAAACAGTAATGGAGCTAAGTAATTATGGTGAAGTAACTTAGAGACATTTCTCCATGTCATACCCTCATCATTTTAATTAAACTGAATACTGCTTGTTGTATCATGTCCCAGGTCCCCTTTCCCCCAGGGAAAAAAGCAGTTACAGGTATACCTTGGAAGTCCACCATTATCTAGTATGATTTGAGTGCCTGGGGTTTCTGAGGTTGGGTTCAATTGCTGGAAATGAATCCCGAAGTGCTTATTTGTGGAACTAGGATGAACTTGATTTTAACTAAGCAGTTAATAGAACTTGTAAACATATTTCTGTCTGTGATAAGATCGTCTACCATTATCTACCATGTAAATCTACGTTAAAAGATAATGAAAATCTTTTTGCAGAGGTGGGGAACTATTCAAAGGCGACGTGGGAACATGGTCGGAAATGGCTCACAGCTGTCGGAGGCTCAGCTTGCTACTCGTCATGCAGTGTCCATGGCTTTTGGGGATAATTTAAGAGCAGCTTGTCCAATTAGCCGTAATGGTAATTCTTTTAACTGTGTCATTCATGATGTCCATATATATGCTCCCACACTACTGTGAGGAAAAAGAATCAATCAGACAATTCTGCCAAGATTGAGGCTTTCAAAGGTACAAGTATGTCATATGATAAGTTGAATCTTGAATGGTTGGTGTCTTTGACATTATCTGCTGGTTGTTTGTCATAGTTTAAAATTTCACAGTGATGTTAGCTAAAATATAAGATCCTCTGATATGCTGGTAGGTCGCTCTAAGGAAAACCAATGGCTAGATCGTTGCAGAAGGGATATGATCCTAATGGTGTCCACTGTACTTAGTCTACCGAGTTTGTTTACTTCCCCTTCCAAGAAATACTGGACAATCAATGTTAGCCTTCTCGGAAAAAATAAAGGATTGGACCATCCAAATTCCAATTAGTTATGTCTGCATGCCAAATACCTTTAGAAATGACAGCTATGTGCTCAGTAGAGATTTAGAATTCAAAATTTTAGTAGCAAATTCTAATTTCCAGCATTATCCTAGATTCTAATGTGTTTGCTAGTTGTTTCATCTATTCATGCAAGCTTTGCTTTTAATCTAGGTTGTGGTATTGTTTCAGCTGGGCCAAGTTCAGGCGGTGGACCTAGTAACTCTTCACATATTGCTGCTGCTGATATTGCATCTGATGGTTCACAATCTAAGCATCAGCAAGATTTAGTACCTTCAAAACCTATAATCCCAAAAAATACATTCCCAAAGCCTGCTATTAACCCAGATCCAATGGTCAAAGCTGCTGCAATGGCTGCAAGCTCCCGCATTGCTACCCATTCAAGTGCTGCTGCCTCTCTGCAAAAGGCTGCACTGTCTAAGAAAGACGTCCATATCATGCCTGGAGGAACTCCTGCAGTCAAATCATCCGTGCCAGGTAGCTTTAGTGGTTTGCCCAGTAATGTGCATTTCATTCGTACTGGCCTGGTGTCCCGCCCCGCAGGCCCCTCAAATGCCTCACTGTCTGGAACTCAGCAATTGCAGGCTCTAAGATCTGCATCGCCTGCATTTCATCCTAAACCAATAACTGTGTCATCCAGAACAAATGCTTCATCTGGGGTTCGGGGTGCCCCTTCGTCTTCTCCAACGACCATGCTCGAAGTAAAATCTAAAGCAGTCGTTAGCCAAGAAAATAAAACAGCTGTTCCATATAATACAAGGAGTGGGAAAACAGAAGTTATTCGAGCTGCTTCATTGGCAAAGACACCACAACAGCAGGTCCGAAAAGATCAAACTTTTGGTTCAGGCAACCTGTTGACAGAGAAAGGTCGAGGTCAGGAACTTGGAGGAGAGAGTAAAGCTTCAAGAATTCAGGTTCAAGAAAAGCTAACCCCAAGTCAAGAGTCTCCCAGCAATAAGAATGAGAACACTAAAATAGAATTAGCAGTCGAAAACATTGGTGTTCAAGGTCCTGCACCTGTGACATGCAAGAAGATGTTCAAAAAAGGTTAAGGCTTTTTAGGTGAGACACATTTGGGAACTGAGGATGGGAGAATGTAAAATAGATTGCTGGACCTGCTCTGTATGTAAATTACTAATTCGTACCAGCTATGTTGTGCTGACTTTTAGCCTCAACTTTGTAAATGTATTCATCTAAAGTCTTGTCTATACTTGGGTTCAATTCAAAATTCTTTCACATGTTCCCTTGTTGAGGGTTGAAGTATCTCCAAGTGCTGTTATTAGTAAGTCGTTTTGGCACCTCTGTTATAAGTTGCTGAGACACTTGGTTATGGTTAGACTTTGTTTTTGGTGTTTCCATAACGTTGTGCTAAAAATTCAATGAACTGAGATTGGATCAGGAAAACTGATGTGTGACATGTCACCACTGAAGATAAGTTCGTACCCTGTCTAAACTATAAATTCAAATTGCCCTCTGGACGATCAAAATAAGGTAATGCTTGAAAATAAGTTTTGTACTCAATTAATTTCTCAGTCCTTCTAGCTGAGGTGAGCGCTGGCCAGTTTTTCGACCAGATCCCTTCGTTACATGATTTCCTCATACAGATAAATATAGGATCTATGAGACAATTACTTAGAAGTACATCGTGTGCTACAGTCCTTCCTATCTGATAGAAAAGGATCCCATGATGCTGAACCGATCTTACCTTTTAATTGAAGTACGGCTATTCAATATGAGAAACCAGGTCTTAAAGAAAGAGCTGTGTTGTTTGCAGAAATTGGTGAATCTGAAAAAAAAATTGTTGAAAGGAGGAACATGGCATTGCTTTAAAACACAAGCAGATCTAGTATTCTACTAAACAAAAGGCAAAACACCTTTTCTCCAAATTAATTTTCAACTATAAATAATTTACTACAAGAGAGCTAGAGGGGAAAGAAAAAAGGGGTAAAAGAGACATCTATCTGGCTACTGCTGTTAAAAGGCATCTATCTTGGTGCTGTTATAAATCACTGTGCTGTTTCTGCAATGCTGGATTGACACAGGAAAATATGGATGGCCTCTGCCTCTTCAACTTTACTCCAAACAAGAAGGACCTCAGGGGAATTTTTGATCGAGGCCTTGCTGGTTGTTTTTTCAGCCCAAGTTCTTCGTCCAGGTTTGATAGCGTGCTCTGGATTTCATTTTGAAGTTTCCTGATACATTCAATACCTACTTCGAGTTCACCTGCTAGTTTATTGTTCTCCTGCTTCATGTTTAAAATCTCACCTTGAAACTTTGCTGCTTGGTAGGCATTCAGCACTGGTTCATTCTCTTTAGACCTTGACAATCTTGTTATCACATCGAGAATATTAGATAGAGATGATAACCTGTTCTGTAAGTCATCTTTCAGCACTGCATTATGGTCCAACCACAATGTCAACTCAGTATGTATCTCTCTTAGATGCCTATAGATTGGGCGGATGCCTGATAGTAGCGACTGTGGTTGACCTGTATCTTGCTTGCGCTCTTCCCTCACTTTATTTATTTCATCTTGTAAATCCTGAACTGAAGTTTGAAACTTCTGTAGTTGATGAAATGAGGTGCTAAATCTGAGCCACAACTCTATGTTTTCCTCCAGCAAATCATCAATGTCCATCCGTACTTTCTCTTCAACAGTGGTGAAGGAGTGTGTCTCATCGACATCAGTAACTTTGATATCTCCACCATCCTCCCCAATAACTGAGATCCTTCTGTCTTCTGGTGCAGTTGATTCCTGTTTCATGTCAGCAGCTTGCAAGGTTGCTTCCTTTTGCATTTCATTGAAGTTTATTGTTTCAACGTCTTTTGACTGAAGAGAGTTCAATCTATGCTGTAAGGATAGAATCTGTGCATCCTTCAAGGCATTAGCATTCTTTAGAACTTTCATCTGCACAACATATTGGAAGTGGCTCGCTCTCCTTTTCTTCTCCGCATCATTGAGCTTCATCTTCAAACCCTTGAAATTTCTAAGAACTGATGTATACTCCTCAAGTAGTATCTTCTCTCTGTCATCATCCAAGCTGTTTAGGAACAGCTCTCTCCAGTTTGGTTGGTCATCCTCTGTTTCAGATTCATGTTGTTCCGTGTAGAGCTCATTGTGAATTGTCCTGAACACTTGTCTCCTTGAATCTTCACCATTCCCTGCAACGACTGCTCGTTAGCTTAATTAATTTACAAGTTGACAAAGAGAGGTAGTATCCTCTTGAAGCTTAAGAGGGGAGTACTTTGATCTTGGAGCTCATCCTTGTGTAGGCCATCTCTCTTATAATCACTTGAGACAGATGGAAGATTATCTAAAATGTGTTCCCATTCTTCTAGCTCAGCATCTGGGATGGGGCTTGGAATATCTTTTACTTGGACGCTTGCTGAATGTGTTTCTAGTTGGTTATGCCAATTGGATTGTTGAAACTCGCCATCTTGTTTTGCTTGAATGAAATTGTTAGAGAATTCATTATTTTGCTCCTCTGACTCGATTTTATTCTTGAAATCCATCTTTCCTGGAAGATCGTCTGATTGCTTGCTGTCATTCATTTTGTAGAAGTTTCCTGTTCCAGATCCAACCGCTATATTGAGATGATCATCACCTACCTTCTCTCTACCTTTGTCGTTCATAGTGATTGAGATTCCTGAGCCGCTACTAGATGCTCTTATATGTTCACTTTGGTCTGATTTTTCTGGAGTGGACTTCTGAGAAGTGCTTCCTTGACCTTTCACCCTGATGTTTTTAAGGTAATTCTGTGAATTGGAAGGATCATAATCCAGTTTCTCAAGTTGTATCTCTGTGTCTTCAAGGAAAATTGAATCATGAGGAGGAGGATTCGTTGTATGAACATTTTCGTTGGATCCCCTTTCTAAAGTGCCATCAAGAGTTGCTCCAGATGGACTGACCTGCAATAGATCATTGGAAAAGCTTCTTCCCTCTTCGCTTGTAGAAGAAGCAAACTTGTCCTCTAAGTCTATTCTTTTCGCTTGCTGTCCAACTCTGACATCTTTTGGGATAAATGAGTTGCAGGATGAACTCATAGACTGACTTCCATGTGGAGCATCCTTCACTGTATAGTTCGTAAAGTCAGAAATGTGAAGAAAGCATATTTAAATTTGACAGAAATTAGATAATCATCAGTAATACATGAAGTATCTATGATTTACCAGCTAGCTCCTCCGTTCTCTCTTCTTTCATAGCTGAGGAATCATCTGAAATATGTGTGTGTTCGCTTTCATGAAATGCCTTCTCCATCCTGGTGTTAGAAGCATTCCTTATAGAAACATTTGCAGGGAGATCATACTGGTAATCCGGATGGTTTGATTTCTGAAAAGTTTCTTCTTTACCTTCCGAGGGAATGTGCAAATGACCACTCTTCTCTGTAATATCTTTTGTGCCTGCTTGCTCTTCCATCCTCATATCTCCTCTGATGGCAGATTCCTTGTCTGAAACATATAGATAACTTTCATCAGACCTCATTTCCATCAAATTTTGGGAACAATAAATTATATGATTCTGGTGGTGGGTTTTGTAATATTTTTCTTCTTTACCTTCAACTATGTGCAAATAATCGCTCTTGTCTGCAGCATCTTTTATCCTGGCTTGATCTTCCTTCCCCAAGTAACTTTTTGTGGGCAAGTCATCGTTTGACGTATGAAAGCTTTCACTTTCATCAAATCCTCTCTCCATATTTACATCTGGAGAATCCCTTGGTGGAGCTTCTTGTAAAAAGTCATTCAGATGATTCTGATGGTTGGTTTTGTAAAGCTTTTCTTTATCTTCGACAGAACTGGGGAAAATGTCCCTTCTGTCTGCAAGATCATTTGCACCTTTTTGCTCGACATTTTTCTTGGTTGGTGATCCATGATCTGTAACATGCACTTGTTGACTTTTGTCAAACCCTTTTTCTAACTTAACATCTTCCACATCCTTCACACTACCAATTTTGGTTGAGTCGTCATGGTCATTCTGAAGGTCGGATATGGGAAGCTTTGCAGCTTTACCTTTGAAGGGAATGAGGTTATCCCATATATATTGTTTCTTTGCTTCCTCTCCCATTCTGATATCCGTTGAGATCATTGCATCATAACCAGGAGATCTGATGCATTCATTTCCTTTGGTATCCACTTTCTGATTGACAGCTGCAGAACCGGGAAAATCACTTCCGTTTGCACCATCATTTGTTCCCGTTAGCTCAACTTTTCCTTCATTTTTTGTGGTGGCTGAATCATGATCTGTAACATGCCCGTGGCTTTTATCATACCCTCTTTCTAATCCAACATCTGCTGCATCTCCCACGGTACTTCTGATAAAATTGTCTTGGTCATTCTGAAGATCAGCTTTAGGAAACTTTTCTTCTTTACCTGTGGCCTGTTCTTGTAATTCTTCTTTCTTCAGACCCTCCTTACTACTAACACCTTCGGAGATACCTGGAACATTTGATCCAGGTATGATTGCTTCATGAACCTGAAACTGCCTGGCCTTATCGACTCCTGAAACATTGATTACTTTATTGGATGACAAAGTGTCATTGACATCTTCATCTTGCCTGTTGTTGCGCAATTTCTCAGAGAGATCATCCAAACTAAAACTTCCATTGAGATTCTGAACCCTGAGAAGTTCTTCCTCCAGTTGTCTAATCCTCTTGCTCATGCTCTCTGAATCTTCAACCAAAGTCCCCTTCTGTTCTTCTGCTTTGATCAGATGTGAATGAAGTTCATTTGTCTCTGCTCTTAATCTATTTACATAAGCATTCTGGGAAGAGAAAGCACTTTCCAAGTTTATGACTTTATCTACAAGTTCATCAACCTTCTCTGCTAGATCAGAGATGGAACTGGCAGAACTAGCTTCCAGCTCCTTGTGCACTTTCTCTTCATTATGCTTCTCTCTTTCAGAAGATTCCACTTGTCGGTTCAGCAACTTCAATTTCGAATCTGGATTGGAAGACTTATTTACTTCAGAGAGGACTTGTGGATGTGGCAGGCGACTAACAAACTTTCCCTTTAGAGTCTCAAATTTTCCAAGGACTTCTAATATCTTTTGATGCTCAACTATGACATTTTCGACTGATTGCTTCTGTTTTCCCTGCAACCGAGACAAGGTCTCTTGGCATGAGTTCAGAGCTGTGGCTGTCATCAATGACCGAGCTTCATCATCCTCTATCATTGTGCCAATGCCAAACTCATCTTGCAAGCTGCTAACTTTTGATTGCAACTCAGTGACCCGTTCTTCGATTTCCCAGTACTTTGCTAGCCCATTTTCATATGAGCTCTTGATGAACTCTTTCTCAGTCTGAAGTGCCAAAATATCCTTCTGAAGTTTATCGATTTCCTGGAGTGCCTCGGATTTTTTCAAACCTGATCTTGGAAGAGCAGCAGCAATTGCATCATCAACATTGAACTTTATTAATCCCTTCTTTGACATTAACCTTGATGGTTTGGCATTTCGTTTGGCAAAGGAAGGAACTTTTGGTAAACTTAACTTTGGGGCTGCTGGTGAGCTTTTGGAAGGCTCATTTGATTCCTTAGGAGGTCCTATTTCTGAAAGAAATTGTTCTCCATCTTCATCTTCCATTGCGAGTTGAACTCTCTCAGGGTAGACGGTTGCAATGGTTCGATTAGCAGTCTGAAGATCTTTGGATAAATGATCAAATCTCTCTGCCAAAGCTCTGTAACTTCGGAAAAAATCTTCCACGAAGTTCAAGAGCTCAGGCCTCCTCCTGTAATACATCTCTGCGCGCTTTGCAAAGGATTCCCCATCCTCATCTATGATTTTGAGTACATATTCAACCTTCTCCTCCATATCTGCAAATAACAGGCATAACAGTCAGCTCTTTCTTTTCACTTTGTTTATTTCTCCTGTTTAAGTAAAGCATCATACACATATGAGAACACTTCAGCTTTCTCTTTTTGATAATTGAGAAATCCTCAAGGGCTACTGATGCACGGTTTGAAACTCGATGGATAATGGTTCACCCCTCTACTTAAGAAATTACAAGACAACAGAAGAAACCAATAGATGTCAACTGAGATTTATACTGTTATAGTGATCCAAGAAAAATCCTTTGACATAATTCTTTTTTTTCTACTTCCAATGCCTAACGAGGGTTCCTAGGAAACAACCTCTCTACCTTTGTTAGGTAGTGGTAAGGTCTGCGTACATTCTACCCCCAGACCTCACTTGTGGGATTCCACTGACTATATTGTTGTTGTTGTTACTTCCAATGCCTTTTAAGACAAATACAGTCCCTCTGTTTTAATCTGTTTGTCTTACTTTCCTTTTTAGTTCGTTTCGAGAAGAATGTCTCTTTCCTTTTTTTAGTTCATTCTACTACATATCTTAAGTTTAACATAATAAGATTCAATAGTCTTATTTACTTTATCAAACTCCGTTCCAAGTCAAAACCAGACAAACAAATTGAAATGGAGGGAGAAGTGTAATAAGCTAAATGTATTTGTATTAGCTAAAATGATGACTTAGCTGAGAAATCAATCTCAAGGCTTGTCCATCTCTATATTTGTTAATGAGTTTTAAGTTGTGTACACTAAATCACATACATTATCTGCTATCCAGAAAATAATCTACTATAAAAAGTTAAATTCATTCTTTACGATGTCGGTGCATATGATATAAACCCTTTGTTAATACCTCAGTTTGGAAAACATTTGCATTATGCCTATACAGTAGAAAAAACACTAGTACTAGTTCAACATTCTGTTACTTTCTTGTTGATAAAAGAACCTGTTTTTGGCACCAGTGTTTGAAAATCTCAAAAAATGTCTGTTTGTTATTCTGTCTTAACAGATTGCACATAAACAAGATATATTATAGTTATAAAGAACTGACCTTGGAGGTTTTCATCCAGCCATTTTGACTGTTTTGTTCTGATATGGCTAGCCCACCACCAAGAATATGCATTTCTTGCTGCTCTATGCAACATTTCTCTTCTTTTCTTCTGTTTTCCTTCACTACAAAACTACTTGTTTTTCTTCATTTCATCATCTAGCACAAGAGATGAGATCCACCATAGAAAAATCAATATGATCATTTGGAAAAAGAAAAAAAGAAATCAGGAGAATGTGCATGATGTTGAGCAAAAATGTATGGGGAACATACTTGGTCAAAGAAAGGTGTTGGATCTATTTTTTTTAGAAATAAGCATAAGTGTAGGAACCCCATTAACTAACTAACCAATTGGAATTCTAAATTATTATTTAAAAAAAAAAGATTCAATTTTTTTTTAAAACAAAAACATGATATCCTGGATCTGCCAGATTGGTTAACATTATGGCTTGCATGTCCTTGCCTCTTCTTTTTTAGGTGAGGGGAGTATATGGTTTGACTTTCTCCTTTTTATTATTCTTGTTTGTCACCATTACTATATGCCTTTGATTTTCTTTTAATTGAGTTTGGATATCTATTTCTTGAATTTTTGAAAATAAAATTTACATAATTAGAGATTAAAAGTTTGTTTTCCATTATGAGAGTAGTTAAAAAGATATGAAAAAAATGTGGTAGAAGAAAAATCGGTGCGACTCTCGAATAGTAATCATGTGATGTGATACGTAGAATAGAATGGAAATAAAAGAAAGAATATTACATTTGTTTCTCCCATTCCTTTTCCTTTCTACTTGTCAAGTTTTGTCATTTTCTACCTATTATTTGACTGATGAAAAAAATCGCTTAGCGTTTTATTTTTATGATAATTTTAAATGTTGATCTTTCATTATTTTCACTCACTTCATTAACTATTAGGTCATTTCCTTTGGAGGAACTTTGGCACTTACTTCTATGCACTAACAAGGTTTACTATAGTTCAAAAGGCAACACTTTTTTTTTGTTGAGTACTATTATATGTCAAGGTGCAAGTAAACTGATTCGTACACCACGATTATAAAAAAATGAACATGACATACTTGAGATTCAAAATAATCAAGTACTAAACAAAGAAGAAATAAGTTAATTTCTACTAACTCTTGGCTAAACTGCTCAGAAAATGTTCCTATTTAGAGAAATGTACATGTTCATTTAGCTTCTCAACATATTGACTTGAAAATAAAGTTTCTTTTCATTTCCTTTCAACCATTTCCATCTTACACTTTCAAACCAATCCATGCATACAAGGTTCACAGTATCAGCAAAGCCTTCAGCAACCGAAGTATTGGGCAACAGAGAGATATGGAGAGGTAACAGGGAAGAAAAATATCACCATTAAACAGCAGAGGCATATTATTGCAACTAATGCTATCAGAGGTTTACAATTATTTACAGTACATGAACTTTATCAAACTTCACACGGCGTATTTACAACTAAACAAACATATTTACATATTCACAGTCTCACAGATATTTACATCAAAGAATGATAAAAACATAACACACACCCGCGCCTTTTTCCCTCTCTTCTTAAGAATTTGTGTCCTCCATCATCCTTTTTCTCCCGTTTCCTTCTAGTCGGAAACTTACACCAATGTTCAAGAAGAAGCATGCAAGTAGAGGTCACGTCTTCGGAGCCAATTCTGGAGATCAGATACCACAATATACATGAAATACAAGAGAGAGGTTCCTTTTTCTTTGTATTTTCTTTTTTCTTTTTGAGAAGCATCAGGTGGATAGGAAGCAGTGGCATAACTCTATCCTCTGCTGTTTCTTCCCCTCAAATATTAATGTCCTTCAAACCCACTCCTCTTTCTACAAATACATTATTTACAAATATTTATATTTCTACAGAGTTCATATCTAAGCTTGTAATGAGTAACAAAACAGCTCAAGTTTGTTCTGCTGCAATAAAGAATAAGGAGAAGCAGCAGAGTTTCGATCAGCACCATAAGCGCTGCTGGATTTCAGTGATTTCTCAGAGATGAGACCCAGTGCTCCATATACTTCTTATTCTCTGCAAGTACAATCCAAAATCATACAAAGTACAAAACTAAACCATTGAAGAAAAGGGAAAGCTGAAATAATTTACTCTTCCTAGATCCTTTTTTTGTCCCTTCATCTAATTCAATGCATTATTGATAACTTTATGTTTAAATCAGATACAATAAGCAACAACAGCATACCCATTGTGATCCCACAACTGGGATCTAGAGAGGGTGGGGTTGGGGTGTATGTAGACCTTACCCTATCTTGCGAGAGGTAGAGAGGTTGTTTCCAATATTTATGTTCAATTATATAGAAACTATAAAGTTAAAAGGAAAAGTTTTTAAAATTAGAGTCATGTAACAGCTAAAGAACAATGTGGTAGAAAAATTAAGCCTCTCTGATAACAGCAATGTTAAAAAGCAGGAAGACTCAACTTGAAATGAGTATATGCTTGAAGCAAGATTATAACTTTTTGATCAAATGAAACTAGAAAAAGTGAAACCATTTCAAGTTTCAAAAGCCTTTCCAGCTAAACCGAATACTCAGGTTTAAAAACACGGTTAAGGCAACTGAAACGTTTATGAAATTAGTTGCTTTAGAAGCATAGCCACATCCTCTCTTGGTGTCAAGAAGCAATTGTATCATTATTCATACTCTATCAATACAGGTTTTGGAATTTATAACTCCTTTGATCGATGAGGTCCCTAAGGTAACAACCTAGAGGTGAAGTGTCGTGTGTTGGAATTCTAAGCTAATGGCATTATCTCATATTACATATGTTAAAGATAAATGAGGAACCAGTAAGGGTTTGATTCATATAAATAAGAGTGATGGTATATACTCATCATCCACTTAGTTATAATGAGTGTAACTGGGAAAGGAACTTTTCAATGAATAGAGCCTATTGTGAGTCGGGTATTTTGCAAAAGCAGCAAATCTGTATGAACATCAACACTTACATTTCTCTTAGAATACCTTAATGGCCTAATTTGCCAGCAATATATGATAAATCCAAATGAAACCTTTTATTATATAAGGTCTTCGACAGTAATGTGTTTAATAATTTTTGAAAAGCATTGGTCAAGGCTCAAGTTTCCGTGCTATTCAAGAAATACAAACAATACTAGAAATCATATTCAATAACTAGAACATAACAGCAAGAGACTCTTACCAGTAGCATATATATCCTTCAAGTTTCCAATGGCTTGCAGAAACTTATCTTGTGCATTTTCTTCCACATTTGCAAAATTGTAGCCATAGCAAGGAACAAGCACAGCAAAGCTATCATCTAAATCATCATCTCTATGGAATCCAGGCCCATGAGGCTCCAACCATCCAACTGACCAATCTGAATCATCAGACTCAGACCCTGATACACATCCACCATCTGATGGCACAATAACAATATCATATTCCCTGTCAATCTTTCGTTCCTCACGACTCTGCCATTTTCGCTTAACCCTTCTTGATGGGGAAGCCATGTTCCTCCTGTGGTCAAGAGGAAACTTCAAAGCATCTGATTCCCACAATAACGAATCAGGTGATGAACTTAAAGAAGAGCCATTTGAAATTTTAGATTCTTGATGCTTTCCACTCCAAAGCAACCATGACAAGGGGGTGAATGTCAAGGCCATATCTTCCTATATCCGGCAATTCATCCAATGCAGGCACCAGCCACAGAGTCAGATAAATGTATCAAGATTCTGGAACCTTAATGAAAAACTAAATGAGTGATTTGTTCCTATTTCAAGAAAGATAAGGTAAGAAAATGAACACAATGAAATTGATGGCAAACAAACATTAAGACAAGCAGGTTATGCTTAAGCCAATATCAAGAAAAGAGATTGAAAATAGATTCTTCATAATTGGTGGACACAAGAGTCCAGAAACCTTGAAATCTCAATTTCATATTATAATAAAGCCATGGAACCCCAAAGAGAGAGGGATCTTCTTCCATTGAATCTGGCCTATAATGTTGTCATTATTCAGGTAGGTAAGACATCAAAAAGTTTTCTAATATATAAAACAAATATGCAACATAATTCAAATTCTCTCCTTTTGTCTTTACATTTTTATTAGTAGCAATTAACCCAGTCAAGTTTTCAAAGCATGTTCAAGTTCATTTTGAATCAAAGGCAAGAAAATTGACAGCTAATGAAAACCCCACAAAAATAGGTCCCAATAGAATAGAACAACTAACATTTGACCCTGAAAAATAGCTAAAATTTAGCACCAGACATTTCAAGAAATAAAATCAAAAATTCCAATTAAATCAGTTCAACTAAACCCCCAGAAGAAAAATTACAGCTTTCCAACTATACCTCCTCATAAATAACCAGAAAAATAAAAATAAAAAATTCCAAAAATAATCTAATTTTAAGATAACTACAGCAAAAAAGTTAAAGTTACAAACTTTTTGAGATTTCCAGCTTGGGTGTCTCATAAAGAACCTTAAAAACTTTCCTTCTCCATCAAACTTGGAACATTTTTAATAAAAGATTCAGTCACAGAAGTATCAAGAAAACCCCATAAAAGGGAACCCAAATAGAAATACTTTAAGCCAATGTAATATAATATACCTTGGAAACTCAAAACCAAAACTTAAACTTGTGCAAACCCACAATTTACATCAAGAACTCAAAACCCCACTTCTTATCTTTTGCAATTTAATCTGAAAAAAAAAAAATTTGAAGGCAGTTTTCAATAATTCAACCACCAAACCAAAAAAATTGATTTTAACAACAAATATAAATAAAAACAGCTATAAAACACCAGAGCTAAGCAGAGATTTTATCTTCTGCTTTGAGGTTTATGTGAAATGGTGGATTTGATTTTCTATTGGCTTGTAAAGAAGGTAATGAGGGTTGATTTGGAATTTTTGGAAAATTTGGGGTGTTGTTTGGTTATAATTAGTGATTATGAATTCCGTCTCAAATTATCTATCGTGCATATTTTTACAAAAATATTAATTAAAAGGAATTTATTTTTTAATTATTTTACTTTATTATATTGTCACGATAGAATTTGAATCAAAGGAAGTACGTGACATGATATTTAAAGTTTTTTAATTTAAAATCATTCATAAATATTTGTATGATTGAAAATCACTCGGTAAAGATAAAAGGAAAATTTTAAAGTAAATTTATTTTTTTTCCAATTCTAATAAGATGAAATTCTTTTGAAACAAATTTAAAAAAAAAGAATCACATAAAATAAGACGAATATACTATTAGGAGGAATAATAATTAAGATGTTATTTTTAGATGAAGTTTTGGAGATAATCAGGTTTTGAAAATATTGAATTGGTTTGAAATCGAGTTCAAGGTCGGATTAGGGTCGAATTTGGCTCGGTTTTAGTGTCGGGTTTGGGGTCGGGTTTGAAATCGGGTTCTAGGTCGGGTTCGAGTTCAAGTTTCGGGTCGGATTAGAGATCGGGTTCAGGGTCGGGTCGGGTTCGAGGTTAGGTTCGGGTTCGAACCCGAACCCGACCTCTATTCCGACCTCTAACCCGAACCCGACCTGTATTTCGACCTCTAACCCGAACCCGAGTTCGACCTCAAACCCGACCCCGAACTCGATCTTTATTTGCAGATTTTTTTCGTCTAAGTTGATCGATAAAAAGCTCAACTATTTGTTCATTTATGGAGGTGAACAATACTCTTCAAATTATTTGTAATAATAAGATAATCTTTAAAAAAAAAATTTAACTCTCAACTTCAATAGAATGAATCACTTCGAATTTTTTTCCTTTATTATTTGAATAACAACTTATTAATTCAAAGTACTATTACTCTCAAAGTAGTTGAAAGACTAATTTTTTTATTCTCATATTTCTAAAAAATCAAAGTGTCAATTTTTTAAATTATGTTATTTGACAATATTTTTAAAGAATCGTGAACATCGAATGAATTATTAAAAAATGTATACTCTTATGACAATATTAAGAATTTTCAAATATTTATAATATTTAATTTAATAATATTAACGTGACACACGTGCAACTTACGTACACTAAACTAGTATATATAAAGACACAACTACTGACCTATTATATAAAGACAAAAGTATATAGAGAATATCAAATATGTTAATTATGATAATGACCATGGTAATCAAATATTAGTCTCTAATTTATTGTTGGTTAAAAAGTAACCAATCCTGACTCATCAAGAAAGTTTTACTTGATAAACACTTAAAGAAGTTTTCTTCTTTTTCTAATAAATATATTTAAATTTTTATTTCAAAAAATTTAACTAAAAAATATACATCATACGAAAATATCAAGTGTGATTTCAGAAGAAAATAAAAGATAAAAATCATAATATTTCGTATCAATATTTGCCTTTGTGGATTTCAATTAATATTTCATTTCACTTACCTATAAATGTAATTATTTCCTCAATGATTAATGACAAATGAAATGATGGTGTCTTTAATCAATTATAATAATTGTTAGGCAATAAGTGCACATGGCAATTTTTGGTTTGATTAGGAAAAAGCACCACTAATTGGCTATTAATGGCTTAGCAATTTTAATTAATTTGTGGCCTAAATTTATAATGGAATAATTAATATGCCACATAAGCTTCAAGATCTTTATATCAATAAAAATTAAATGTAAATAGTTTACATTTAATTGTTAAACTCAAGAGAGTTCTAGAAGGGATTTTGACATTCTTCTCCAAACATAATGTAATGTTAATGTGACATTATGACAAATGAGAAAAATAACAATAATAATAAAATTGGAAAATTTTAGAGTAATTTAGCATGACTTATTATAAAATTTAATTTTTTTTTTGAAATTTGTGATTTAAAATGATGGATAGTGACATCTTAACGTTAAGTTATTACTCCCTTTATTTCAATAAGAATAATCTGGTTTGACTTGACATAAAGTTCAAGAAAATAAAGAGGTTTTTTCAATCTTGTGGTTCTAAATTAAAGTTATGTCAAATATATCAAAATGTCCTTCACTCTTGTAGTTTTGAATATGTCACGTAAAAAGTTGAAATTAAAATTTTGTAAAAAAAAAAAAAAAAATTTTTAAACACATAAAACGAAAGAAGTATTAAATATAGAAACGTGTGTTTATACTACGTGATTTGTAGTGAGCACCCACAAGGAGAAAATTCTGGATCCGCCACCTGTGTACCTGTTCTCTATTTGAAGCTGCCAAAGGGGACACATGGCAGTTGTTGGTTGGATTAGGACAAAAATACCACAAATTGGTTTGATATGGATTATGAC
Organism: Solanum aculeatissimum; assembly: GCA_038996855.1. Taxonomy (NCBI): domain Eukaryota; kingdom Viridiplantae; phylum Streptophyta; class Magnoliopsida; order Solanales; family Solanaceae; genus Solanum; species Solanum aculeatissimum. The sequence continues at coordinate 37,808 of JBCEWC010001024.1, forward strand.
TTGTCTTTTTTTAGTCTTTTGCATGTTGTGGCATTAATTCATGATTCCATATCATGCCATATGTTAAAAAGATCTTCCTATCAATAATTTGATTTTAAAATAATGTGAAGATTCACTTAAATTAGAGAAAATTCTAGAAGTGATGTATATACCTCTTTGATATTGACATATTGTATGTTATTCTTTTATATTTATTATATATACTCTCTATATATATATATAGACAGTTGACAATTTTGCTTAAAATTTTTTTTAAAATTTATATATGGTGTTTGGTTCGCAAAAAAAATCGATCTCATAGACTTAACCTTGAGCCAAGACTCGACTTTGACCCCAAGTTGGGATAGAGGTTTATGAGTCGAGTCTGGTGTCATGAGTTAGAGTTAACCCCAAGTCAAATAGATTAAAAGTTTCTACCTCACACAGATAAATTTTTATATTTTTCTAACTTAATAATGGAGGACTCTTTGAAACTTGTGAATACAATATACTAGTTGTCATTACCACTAGCTATTATTTACGATCATCATCCCTAACCACCAATGATTGATTTTTGATGCATTTGATTTTACAGGTAAAATAACTAAAGAAAAGAAAAGCTTGATTTTGCAAGAATCCATATTGTTTGTGCAGAAGGAATTTGAATATATTATCACCACAGGCTATACAACACCAAGAAAGGTGTGTTGTTTTAAGGAATTGTGACATAGCATAAACAAAAGAGCTTGCAGTCTAGGTGTGGCCAGTATAAGAAAACTAGACAGCCAGGGGATTTCTGTCCATGGTGTTTCTAATGATAAAGGCTTTCTGTTTGTTTCACCCTCATCCTTTGACTGCGTCGGCTTTTTCAGAAAGTGCATTCTGAAGAAACATTGTGCCTTGAGAAGCCAGCGTTTGGCTACTCTCAGCTTTGTCATCACATACTACATCTAATGAGCAATTGGTTGTCTTTCTTGATTGAGGTCTCTTTGTTGCTGCACTTTATAGGGTCACAACCACATGATAGCCCAAAAAAACCACTTACAGCCCGATATTCACATCTGTGTGTCTTGCATGAAGATTTTTTACTGCACGAACAACATACTAAACCATAATCAGTGTCAAACTTGTCTCCGCCACTGTAGATTAAGGAAGTCCAAGGTACATGCCCGTCAATGCTGCTTAGCACATTAGAGACAGCTGTCTGTCCTTCTAATGGGGTGTTTAAGACCCAATATCTGTGAGCAATTCAAATAAGGAAACAATTTAAAGCACGAAAATGAAAGATTTTGTTTCCAAGTATGCAATTGAGAAAGTAGAGGTCATATCAAGAGCAGAAAACAGCTCATCATTAATGCAGCACTCTCACCAAACATAGCCTAGAGGACTTCAAAGGCACTGCCTTAGATCCAGATGCTTTGAGATGGAAACATAGCAAGGATGGTATCTCTGTCAAAAGGAAATACAGTACAGAAAATGACTAGCAAAACAGACACCAGCAAAGCTTATGGAGAAATGAATGGAAAAGTATAGCACCAACTAAAGTTAAATGCTTTACTTGGTTGGTGGCCAGATATGCATGCTTGACACAATAAGTTTTGAAGAGAAAGTGACACATTATTGTTTCCTATTGTCAACTATTCGGCACTGCAGATTCTCTGCATAGCTATGGCATTTTTTTAAGTCTCCCAAAGACAAAGTGGACCATACCTAAGAATACTGCAGATTTGTTGAGTTGTTGGATTAGAAGAGGAAGCAAGAGCCAGAAGAGATGGTGAAAAATAATTCCACACTGCATATGGTGGACTGTGTGGAGGTAGAGGAATAGCAGAAACTTTGAAGATAGGTCCAATTCCATTACAACAACAATAACATACCCAGTGAAATCCCACAAGTGGAGTCTGGGAAGGGTAAAATGTATGCAGACCTTACCACTACCTCATAGAAATAGAGAGGTTGTTTCCGAAGGACCCTCATCTCAAAAATATCATCCCCAAAAGCATAAATTACTAGATATGAAACAAAATGACTAGAGTGGGAAGCAAATGGTAATCTATAAAGACAATAAAAGTAACAAATAAATGACAGACAATAACAACACAATATATAGGTCCATTCCATTCAGATAGTAAAATGGAATCGTATAATATCTTTTTACTTTTGGTGTAAAGAGAAAGTATAGAGGAGACAGAACTTGTAGATATGTTAGGATCTCTGTAATTAGTTTCTTTCCAGTTTACTCGCTTGTTTTTTGATGGCCTCCAGCATTAATAACTGGGAATGGAAGACAGAATATTTGATGTAGATCGATCAATCCCACCAATTTTGAGGAATATGACATTATCAGTTTCCAAAAAAAGAAGAAATGTTCTTTTACATTCAGAAGTGTCTGATATATACAATGATTAGTACCTTTTGTGTCTTAATTCTGTGGGTTTCATCTTGAAGACGTTTTACTACATCATCGCTTTCTAACTTCACTTCTTTTTTCTGGTTGTTCCGCTCTGTTGATCAATGGTAGTATAAGAGATCTGTAACCCCCTGAATTTTTTTACATAAAGGTTCCAGCTTCTCATTCTTCTGTTTTTGTCTCAAAAGCTGAGATTGAGCATCCTGTTTCTTCTTCAACACAGCAACCTGCAGATGCAATGAATTATGAGGCAGTGATTTTCATTATTTAGTTTTCTGTTTTTTCCCCTACAAGTAACTGGAAGAGGGCAGAGATGAAAAGGTAATGTCTTGACTGATTGGTGCATATATTTTACAATAGCTTACATGTGTTCTAGAAGATTTAATTTCTAAAGATAGTCTTGCTTCAATGTTTGAGCACTTCCATCAGGATTTAATGAAATGTCAGAAAGGTTGCGCTGAAGAGATCCAGTCTCTTTCGGCATCAGAGTGTAAAGTCAGTAGTAAGAAAAGGACAAATCATGAATAAACCTTCAGTGTCAGGCTGTCAGCAGATAGAGCATATTACTTACCTGCAGAGCTTTCTTTTCTAGTTCCAGTTCATGTACATTTCTTTTCTTAATGTTCCTTTAAAACTGAGGTATCAACTGCACGAACCTCTTCATTTCAGCCTCAAGTAGATAAGAAGTTAAGAGAGAAAAATGAAAAGAACATTAAGCAGCAACAACTAGTTGTGGATACATTTCTTTGAAATTGTTGTTCACTTTGTAATCCAAATAAATCTAAGAGTTGCATCAAAAAGAATATTTCAAGGAACAATACAAAACTTGCAAAATAAATGAATAAAACGATCTCCACTCTATGGTTTTTGTACCCTCTCAAATGCTGTCTAATGCTTTAAACAGAAAAACAAATAAGTCTAGTCCTTAATCCTTTCCTTTAAAGGTAACACCCATTTCAACGATGTTATCAGATTGGTTAGTTCGGTAACATATTCAACCACACTAAGTCATCACTCAAAAGGCACCTATAGAATGAAACCAATAGTCTTTCTCATTTAAGAGAACATATCTATTTTACTGTTACTGACTCATCAAAAAAAAAAAAAACTAAGGTGACTCCATAGCTACAAGGATCTGATCTGTCAAAACAGCTAAGGACATCACGAGATCTTTCCAGCCTACACCCTCTTCAGTAGATCTCTCTCTCAAGTCCCAGAAGTCTCCCAAAGTTATAAACTTAGGCATCCTGATTCTCTTGCAATAACTTAAACTAAGGAGCCATCAATAGAAGAAAGAGTATTATCAAGAATTTTGTTTCTGATTCCAACTGAATTTCCATAAACTACTATCATAAAGCATCATCAGGATTCGCAAAAGTTACCTCCTTCTGTTTGAATTTTTTGTCCAACTCTTAAACTCCATATCCAATTTTTCTTGAAGAGAAGAATGTTCCAGCTCTTTCTCCTCCACTGCAGCCTCACCATTGCATAACAAGTTTGGCATCAGATTAGTTCCTTGATACGGCTTGGTCAAAGAGAATACTACTGAGATCAAACATCATAAAAACATGAATAAAAAGCCAATATTTAGAACACACAGTAAACAGCAGCTATATCAAATGTTTTTTGGCCTATCATGCATTATTTAAAAACTGCTTACCACGACAATCACAAATGTGAACTCATGAATATGATAAAGAATGAGCATAAATGTTCAATCCAATCTCTAGCAGAATGAAGCAGTTTGCAAAATGATACAAGGAATGCAACAGAAAATAGAGTTCAGGGACCACTTAATAAATATCAGCAAAAACCGAGCTCCTCAAAAGATTTACTGATTGAAACAGTTGAAATTTCCACTTACGGTTTTGAAACCACATTTTCTTATAAGCAGTCAATAAATCACGAAAATTACAGTAAAGAACAAAATTGTACCTCCGTGCAGCAAAAACAATGGCAAATTTAAACTCTTGAATACAATTATAAATATGGGTAACATTCAATTGGATATTCATTCTTGGCACATAGGAAGCCATTCTGAAGATTGAGGTGAGGAAATGAAGCAGAACGTCAAGTCGGACGCCATACATCCAAAACTGATTACTATTGAAGAAAATCATAATTTTCCAGCCAAGGCTCCAAACACCCCATCCCCCCATTTTCCTACTTTACAGTAGCCAAAACACCAAAGACACAAAATCAAACCAAATTCGACCTCCATTCACGCATCTTTATAAGCACAATTTCGATTCACAAAGCAATCAGCAATTCACAGTTAAAAGCTAAATCGGAAACTCAATCTCCAGCAAAATGAAGCCTCTTGAAAAATTCGATCTTCCAGTTAAAGCTCCACACTAACCACATTTTCCTTATATACACTCTTCAAATCATGAAAATTACAACAAAAACAAATTCCACCTCCATGCATCTACAACAAACAGCAGAAAATAGAACTTACCTAGTTAATACAACCAGTAATTTGGACAAGACTTTACAATCAGAGATTCAAACTCTAGTCAACAGAAGCCAGTCCTAAGATTGAGATGATGAATTTTACAATCATCTCCATTCTCCCCACCCGAGTTAATATTCCATGGATAGCCATCAAATTAGTCCAATCTTCAGAAGCACAGTTGGAGAACGTAGTACCATTATGTTGATGACTTACTCTCAAAACGGAATCTATTGAATTTCTCCCAATTGTTTGGACATAGGTGTGATGATTTACTTCACAGCCAAGGTCTCTGGCTCAAAAGTCCAGGATGACCAAGCTGCAAAAGCATTATTCAATTGACTACAAAGATAATAGTACTATTATGCTTAAATAACAGGAGGAGACTTGACCCCTTTGGCCATAAAATTATTCACTTTTTCCAAAATAGTTCTCCACTTTATTTGAAAATCAATGTTTAGCCTTGAAAATACCAAATCCAACTTGAAGTTTGGCCTGTTTTCAAACTCATTTTTCACTGTTGAAGTTGTATTTAAGTAAATTCATACATGAATATTATTCCAAATATTCTTTGCAAAATGTATAACCAAACATAACTCCATCTTCAACTCAACCTCCATAAATTCCAAATACATTGAAAAAGATTTGGAATCTATGTCCAAACGCCTACTTAAACAGCTGCTTGCTAATACTTCAGTTGAACATATCCACGGGGTGGAACTCTTGAGAAGTTTGAAATCCTTGCCCCAGACAAAAACGTGTGGATCTGTCTATTTATCTCGACTGAACTTTTGCCAGGAATCTTTTCCACTTCCAATTCTTCCAACAAAACTTTCAACCTAGCTACATCATCCCACCTTCCGGCCTCAGCATAAATATTTTTCATGAGTATGTAGAAAGGAACTGTCTGGGGATTGAAATCAAATAATCGATTTGCTACATATTCAGCCATCTCAAGATTGCCATGAATTCTGCAAGCACCAAGCAAAGCTCCCCAAACATTTGCATCAGGCTCAATAGGCATGTTCTCTATAAATTCATAAGCCTCAAGAAGTTGGCCTGATCGTCCTAGAAGATCCACCATACAAGCACATTGCTCCACCCCTGGTACTATCGAGTATTCCATTCTCATGCTCTCAAAGTGCTTCCTCCCTTCCTCCACAAGACCTGAATGTCGACAGGCTGTCAATACAGCAGTGAAGGTGAAGCTATTAGGTTGGATTCCTTCTTCTTTCATCCTTGAAAATAACTCAAGTGCATCTCTCCCATGACCATGTGAAGCACAAGCCCCTATAATTGATGACCAGGAAACCACACTTCTATCAGGTAACCTGGCAAAAACATCTTTAGCCAATACTATACTCCCACATTTTGCATACATATCGATAAGTGCATTTGTGATTGGAACATTGCATTCCAAACCTTTGCTTTTTGCAAGTTCATGAACCCATTTTCCAGTATCAAGTGCCCCCAACCTGGCACAAGCTGAAATAACAGTAACTACTGTAATATAATCGAACTCTACCCCTTGATCTAGCATTCTATGAAATAGCTTTATAGTGGAGGAGCCAACATCATTTTGCTCATAAGCAGCAATTATTGCATTCCATGAAACCACACTATGCTCCTTCATTTGATCAAACAAAGACCAAGCGACATCAACGAGTCCACACTTCCCATAGAATGCAATTAAAGCATTAACTAGTGAAACATCGCTTTCTACCCCTAACTTAATACTATAACCATGAATCAACATTCCCAAATCCAAACCCTCCAACCACGCACAGGCAGGAAGTACACTCACCAAAGTAATAGCATTAGGTAGAGTGCCCGAATTGACCATTTTGAGAAAAATTCCCAATCCCTTCTCAGGAATTCCATTTTGCACATACCCTGCAATCATAGCAGTCCAAGAAACTATATTTCTCACTCTCATTTGATCAAACACCAACTCTGAATCCAAAGTCTCCCCGCTCTGCGCATACAGAGTAATCAAAGAACTCTGTACAAACACATCAGATTCAAATCCATGTTTAATTATGTTACAATGTAGTTCCCTACCTTCCCTCACAGCTGACAAAACAGAGCAAGAACGAAGTACAAAAGGGAATGTATAGTTATCAGGTAAAATACCCCTTAAATGTATGTCTTTGTAAAGAATTATGGATTCTTGACAAGGACCCAGATTGGAATATCCCCGAATCAAGGTGTTCCAAGCAAAGACATCTCTTTGAGGCATTTGGTCGAACAGTTTCCGGGCATAGTCCATTGTGGACGATAAAGAACAAGCTAAAGATAAAATCTTGGTGCATATTAGCAGGTTTTTGTGGTACCCAGTTGTCAAGACCACAGAATGCAACTGTTTGAGGACTGGGAGGGAATGACATGAGCTTAAAAGGTAGCTGAAATGGAGGAATGGCTGGTCGGCAATGGCAGAAGTAGGCAAGTCAAATGGTAAGGAGAAGAGAGGCTCAAACTTCCTGAGTAATTTCCTTAATGAATTGGCTGACATGAAAGAAACATAATTGAAGAATTCGGTTTTTGCTCAATATAGAATTGGAAAAGAAAAGTTTGTTTATTTTCTGTTGAGTACTCCTCGTTTGATTCGAATACAAGTTATAATGCGATAAGTTATATTGAGATTAATAATGATGGTATAAATTATGCTGAGATTATTTTTCATTGAATGTTTGGTTTGTTGCATAAATTTTAAGAATTGTTGTTTGTATACTCTTCACTTTATTAGTTTTTTTGAATGTATTTTCTTTGCTAGCTTTAATTATTCAATATTTATTTTTAAAATAATTTTTTCATCTTATATAGCTTAAATATTTTTATGTGTGCATGGTATGCATTTAAATTAAACTTTCTTCTTATTTAATTT
>JBCEWC010001025.1:0-45528 GCA_038996855.1 Solanum aculeatissimum
ATTCATCAATATATTCCTATCGTTAGAGATTATATTATCTTGTTTAGTTTTACATACTTCTTGCTAGATTGAAAATATGCTATCTCATTGTCATAATTTTTTATTAACAAAATTTAAATGATAAAATTAATATTTTTTCATTATAGAATACTAATTAGTGGACAAATGTGCAATGCACATTCCTAGAAACTAGTAAATTAAAATGCACTAGTTCATTCCAATATCATTTTTGTTTAAGACGTGTTTGGATAAGCTTATTTTTAAGTATTTTTGACTTTTAAATATTTTTTAAATTTACTTTAGACTTAAAAAATACAAAAAAATAAATTAAAAATAAATAAATATCTACTTTTTTTGACTTTTAACTTTTAAATCACTTTAAAAAAAAATTATTCAAAAATGTGGGTATCAAATAAATGATAAAAATACACACAGAAATACTAACGGGAAAAAGACAATTATTGTGTTTACCAAATGGTCTCCCTAAATTTAAGTGTAGATTTTGTTTCCATTAAGCATAAATAGTCAAAATTATGGTGGGTCATATGCTTTGAAAACAAACCCACCAGCAGTATTGTTTTTCACCCAGCACTAACGGTACACACAGTATAAATTCAAATCAAAATATAGAAATTCTTGTCCAACTTCAACGTTCTACTAACAAAATTTGTCATATGTGGTTCCATAATTGAATGAGATTAAGCACTGTTCATCAATTGGAAAAGGTAGGAGAAAGAAGATATGCTTAAACCTTAAAGCAAATGTTAATCTTTTGTTTTTGTCTTGTTTACAGACACAAAAAGAAAAGGTTAGCACATATCCCAACTTTCTTGTATGTAATCAACTGTTTCTGGCTTGTGGGGTTCTTCAATTCTTGTGACTTTACTAATTTTCTCCTTTTTTTTCCTTTCTATAGTGGGGTTTTCTTCATAAAGTTTGAATCTTTATGTACTATGCGTATTGAAAGATGTGTTCTTTTTATGCCTTTTGAACTTTTCTATGATGGGTGTTCAGTATTTGACCATCTTGCTTTTCTGAGAGTACTCTTTTTTCAGGTTCTTGTTTGATATGTATGTTTTTTGTTTTCTGCTTCTTCTTCTTTTGAAAATCCTTGGAAGTGTAGTTTTTTGAGGTTTTGGTTCTTCTGGGTGTTGGAGGTTCCTCTATTGTTCATTTTAAAGTGAAGATCTTTGTCGTGTTTTTGCAGAGTGTTTTCTTGTTGGTGGAGCTGTGAAGCAAAGATTTGAAGGAAAAAAGACAGAAAGAGGAAGCAGAAAGTTGTGTTCTTGGAGTTTCTGTTTAATGATGATTGGTCACAGGATGCGTGGGCTATATATGAAGATTTTGTTTGTAGTTGCAATATTTGCTGTTCAAAATTGCCAGGGGTTTACTGATCCTCGTGATGGTACTAGTAATTTCTCAGTGGTTTGAATTTTGTGTATTATACTGAATGTCTCAGTAGTTTGAATTTGTTATCTTTTGTATTAGCTCTAGTGAAATTACAGTTGGATTTTTTGTGCAAAAGAAAGGTGAAGTTCATGACTTTGTTTTCTTTTCTCACTCTCCAGTATTTGCCATAAATAGTTTGTATACTAGTCTGGGCTACCCCTTGCTTCCTGGATGGGTGCCATATGGATTAGACCCTTGTGGTGATCAATGGCATGGTGTACTTTGTGTCAACGCCAATGTAACTGGAATGTAAGAATTCATTTTTCTTTTGCTTGTGTCTCTCACATGGTTAGATAACTTTATAATAGATTTCTTTTCTTTTCTTGGCAGAGTCCTAAATGATTCAAATTTGGGAGGTGAATTAAGTGAGGGCATAGGAACCTTTGCTTCAATCATACAAATGTTGGTGCCATTGTTATCTCTATCAATGCATTGATTTAACTTATGTTATTGTTGTTGATTTAACTTCATGAATTTCTCCTAGTCATTTTGTTCTGTGCACCTTGTCCTTCTCTGCATCATTTGGCACTACTATTACATTTTTTAATTCTATGGCTTCAGTTAACTGCTATGTATTAAATGTCTACACTTTGTTTTATGATGAAACCAGAGATCTCAGCAACAACCATATTGGAGGCGGTATACCATCCAATTTGCCTGTTACACTCAAAACCTTGTAAGTTATTAATCTTTGTCTTTATTGAGCTTCTTCACCAGTTTAAGGTTATTTGCTCCACCTAGAGTCACATTTTTATCTTATTTGTGTATATACAGGTCTCTCTCCGGTAACCAGCTTACTGGGAGCATTCCAGACAACATATCCTTGTTAGGGCAATTATCAGACTTGTAAGTTATATATTTGACTTATCTTGATATTCTTTTTCTATGACAATGCTTTTGTTTTCATTACATTTAATTGTTTCCTTGTAGGTCGTTGAACAACAACCATCTTAATGGAGTCATTCCAGATACCTTTCTGCAGCTTAAGTCTTTGATTAATATGTACTCATACTTCTTTTAGCTTTTTACCTTTTCGCCAATGATGGAACTACTTTTCTTGGTGTTGTTTATATTTATGTCTTCGCGTTCTTATTTTGCAGGGACTTATCTGGGAACAGTTTAAGTGGTCAGTTGCCTCCTTCAATGGGGAGTTTGTCTTCACTTACTACCTTGTATGTATTTCTCCTTGTTGGTATGATAATTAGGGAAGAAATATAAGGAACTGAAACTACTTTTCTGGCTATGAGGAATGGGTGCTTTTCTCTCTCGAAACACTGAATAGAACTTCAAATAAGTCCGTCATTCCTTCAGAAGTTTGACAAAAGTTCTGCTCATACGTAATTTAAAATGATAAGTTTTATAAAGATGCATATAGTTTTGACTTTTCGTTGTATATGTAACTATTGTGTGGTTGTGCTGAATGTTGGTTTGCAAGATGTGTTTTCTGTGAACAAGCTAGAGGATTGATATTTAAGGATAATATTTCACAAAGCTGATTGATATTTAAGGATAATACTTCAGAAAGCTGATTGATTTTGTCTTGTATCTCAATTTGTATCCATTAAACATAATATACTTGGATAGTATAAGGTTATTTGCATAATTCCTCAACTGAACTTGTGAATATACTAGTATTTATGGTGAATGGTTATACTTTAGTTTTGAATATGTACTTTTGCTATATGCAGACACTTGCAGAACAATCAGCTTTCTGGGATCCTTGATGTTTTGCAAGATCTTGCTCTAACGGATTTGTAATCTTCTGGACTAATAAATTTTTCATCATTCTAGATAATGATGTCAACTATGTCATCATCTGCTCAATGTGTGCCTAAATTTGGTCACTTTCTTGTTCTGCAGAAACATAGAGAATAATTTGTTCTCTGGGCCTATACCGCCAAGATTGTTGAGCATCCCGAACTTCAGGTAAAACCTAGTAATTCTGGCCCTCTTTAGTTTGAGTTTTCTTTTAAACCGATGAAATCCATTCTATTCTGTCTTCAAGTTCTGAATATGAACTGGAGTATCTTATTTCTCTTTGTTTTAATTTGGCTTCATCTCTCTGTGTACTCCCATAATTTTAAAATTGGATAAGCATTGATCACTCTCATGGGCTAGAGATTGCACTATTTACATCTGAGGGGATTTAATTGCCAGCTGTGCTTGTATTGAATATTTTTGGGAAGACAGTGTAACTGTTGTTGAGAGTAAACTGACAACTAGACCAAGAGTAGATTACGATAGCAAATGTCCTTCATAGGATTTCCTGCAACAACTCTATGTACATTAGATTCAATCTGCGTATTTGTATAAAAGGAGTGAGATTCAATCATTCTTGCACGTGTTTCTGGAATAAAGCGAAAAAAGTTTGTCTCCATGGAGTATCTTCACCATTACATAAGCTGGCCATGGAAATGTTAGTTTTCGAAGTTTTAATTTCTACTTCTTAGTCAGGCATCGATCTGATAAATAAATTGGTAGACTGGCTGAAAAACAGGTAAAAGTATCAAACTTGAAGACATGGCATGTAATGATACTACTGATAGTATGGTCTTTCTGATGAGGACAGCACAAGCACCAACTTATGAGTCGCACTTTGCTCTATCAATCAACTATCCTCGATCCCAAATTAATTGTGAATGGCTGGATATATGAATCCTCTTTATTCATTCAACTTTATGCATCATCCTATATATCACTCTTAACTTTTGCTAACTTCTGTTTTGCAGAAGAATGAAAATAGATGTTTTGTTGGTGTTTGTTGTGAAAACTCTTTTAAACCATGTTTTCTTAAGTTCTTTTAAGAAGTTTTTCATTTCATCAATGAAGAAGGGGTTTTTACTTAAAAACAACTCTTCTTCCACTCATAAAAAGATGCTCACAAACCTTCAAAAGATTAACTGTTTAAAGACATTTCTTTTGCTCATCTACAAAAAGCTTTCTCCAGAAATTGTCCAAACGTATATTAATATTGATAGTCATGAACCATTTGATTGGTTAAAATGAAATAACAATGGATAAACAATCAGCTCATGCATTTTGTGATACACGCTATTCATGGCCTTAGTTGTTAGTTGATACTCTTTTGGGGGAAGCAAACTATGTTAAGTCTTTTTTGTTTCATGAAAGGTTCATTTGCATACTTATAAATATTGTTACCTCACATGATGAAATCTATATTTCTTATCAGACGTGCAGGGAACCCTTTTAATACTACTGTCATCCCTTCACCACCCATGATATCGCCTTCTCCAGCACCATTTGCTGTGCTTTCTCCTGATTTAGCCCCTTCACTGCCATATATTGTACCATCAGGACAAGGATTACAGCCTTCCGGAAGGCAAAAGAGTAGTAATTCAACCAAACATGTCAAATTGATTGCTATAGCCGGATTAGTTGCCCTTGTCATAATTGGATTGGGTGTTTGCCTTTTGATGTCACTATTCTTCAAAAGAAGAAGAGAGGCCCAAAAAGAAGCTGAGAGACATGAAACATATGATTATAGTTTGCCCAAGGCCAAGGGTAACCCTAAACATGATCAATCCGTGCAAAAACCTTATTATGATGCAGAAAGAGGTACATAGTTCAAATGTATACTTTCTTGTTATAGATTTCTATTTATCATCAGCTACCTGTTGTTCTTAATGGCATTGTGATGACAAAATGGATATGTCCAAAAGAAGCAGGTTTGAGGCCAGTGGCTGGAAATGGGAATGCTCAGGGTAGGAACATCTCAATGAATACTTCAGAGGCTGTGCAGCAGAAAGACCCGAAGAGCACTATATCATATACAGACGATGATCTGAATTCGGAGATGGAGTCGACAATATCGGATCTTCTTCCACCACCGCCACCACCTTTTCTTAAAGCTCTTTCTGCTGAGAGGATGGTTGTAAATCCAATTTTGCCCCCAGTTACCTCAGTCAAGCATGCTATGAAGAATGTAAACTCTGCAGAGTTCTTCACCATTGCCTCTCTTCAGCAGTATACAAATAGCTTTTCTCAAGATAATCTTATTGGAGGAGGTATGCTCGGAACAGTCTACAGAGCTGAGTCTCCCAAGAAAGTAAGCATCTTTATTTTCACCCTCTTTAAATCAGTAGGTACTATGTGCTTTCTTGCGTTGTGACTGCATCAGTATCATATCTTGAGCTTCCTTTCACTTTTTTAAAGGTGGAAATTACTGTCTATTTTAATTAAAAGCATGGTTTTCTGTGACAGACATTATCTCTATTTTACGCTGAACTGTAGATGTTTAATGGGTCTGTAATGTTTGACTCGTGTTCTGCATAATTGAAGTAGTCCAACCTTGTAGATGGCAACAGTTACCATTTGGAGACTGTAGATAAACCTGACATGCCTCCTGATTCAATGAATTAGTTTCCTGTTTTCCCATTTCACTACTTGTTCTAGTCATGTTTGTATAACCAATTTAGTTGCTGAGACTTGGCTATTTCTTGATGCTTTTTTTTGTTAGCTATTGGCGGTCAAGAAACTAGACACTGCTATCACCAGGCATCAAAGTGATCAAGAATTTGTTGAAATGGTTTCCAATATCTCTAAACTTCAGCATGAAAACATTGTCAAACTTGTGGGTTACTGTTCAGAGCATGGGCAACGGCTGCTTGTCTACGAGTATTGTAGAAATGGTACTCTCCATGAAGCATTGCACTTGGATGATAAGATCCACAGAAAACTTTCCTGGAGTACTCGTGTACGCATTGCTCTTCAAGCAGCAAGAGCATTAGAGTAAGTATGAAAAAAAGCTAAATGATATTAGTTTTTCAGTGCGTGTAACTTGTTATATTGATGTGTCAATCCCAATTGTGATGGTTAAATAAATTATAAATGGCTGTTAAGTCAGCTCTGCTTGTTTCAAGGGCTTAATTTTTGCTGCACCACAATTTATTTCTGGAGCTTAATTCTTAGCTTGTAAAACCATTTAGAGATTGAGTTGCTTCCTGTTTCACTGAAAGGTACTTGCATGAAGTTTGTCAACCACCTATTGTCCACCTGAACTTCAAGTCCACTAATGTTCTCCTCGATGATGAGCTTGCTGTGCATATGTCGGATTGTGGTTTGGCACCTCTGATGTCATCTGATTCCATAAGACAGGTAATCCCTAAGCTAATACTTCTGGTTGAATTTGAAGAAAGAATCTGGAATCCAATTTCCCTTCTTCCCTCAATCTAGAAACAAGTATCAAGAAAAATGCCTTGCATACTGTACTTATTCTGAATTCGTAATGGGAAATTTTATCGTCTGGACTGTGGTCCTTCATTGAACTTGTAAACATTTCCTTTTTAGTTGTTGCAATCTCTTAAGAAATGGTTGTTTGTTGCTACTTCGAGGGGATAAAAATGGAAGAACAAGGGCTGGTGGCTCTGCTAATTTGTGTTTTAGCAAATGCTGTCCATCTCATATTGCATTTTATGGATGAGTAAACTGTTGATAACTTCAATATAACTTTCAGTTGCAAGGATACGGCTATGGTGCTCCTGAACTTGAATCGGGAAGCTATACTTGTCAGAGTGATGTTTATAGCTTTGGGGTTGTTATGCTTGAGCTTCTCACAGGAAGACAATCTTACGACAGGTTAATTTCATTCTGACAGATATATTTTAACTCCTTGGTAGTTGTTATTGTTGCAACTACACATGTTTCTAAAATAATACTATTTACTGACTCTGAGCCCATGAAATTATGATTTCCAGGTCCCGACCTAGAGGGGAGCAGTTACTGGTTCGATGGGCTATTCCACGGCTACATGACATAGATGCATTATCAAGAATGGTTGATCCATCCCTAAATGGTTGTTATCCATCCAAGTCTTTATCTCGGTTTGCTGACATAATTTCCTTGTGTATTCAGGTCAGTCTCTTCCTTTACAGGTTTCTCATAGCTCTTTAATGAAGTGTAAAGTCCCACTTACATTTTTCAGTTTCCGCGCATGAGGAACTTTACTGGTTATTCTTCATAAAATGAGGCTCTACTCCAGTTAAATCCCAGGGTTCTGATAAATGACTGTGTTTTGTATAAAATTACTTCACCACAGACTATATATAACTATGTCCAACAAGAAACAAGCTTTACGATTCAAACTATTTAGGCTAAGTAAATTTTCGAATCAATTCAATCAAGGGAGAGAATAGGAGGTACTTTGTTAGAATACACACATGATGTTTGTGACTGAAGTTTTTCGGACTGTCAGCATTTTCATACTTTTTCTCATGTCCTCTCTCTTTTGTTGGGCAGTCGGAACCTGAATTCAGGCCACCAATGTCGGAAATCGTGCAGAATCTCCTGCAGATGATCTAAAGATATCATCAAGGCTGTGTCTTGTAGCATAGAAGGGAGGGAGAAATCTTTCTTCACACAACATTTTCATTAAACCCAAATATTGGGTGAATGTAATGTAAATAGCATTATTTTGTTGTGGTTATAAGTTGCTTCATGTGTGATTCTTTTTGACATATCCATGAGATAGAAGAAAAAAGACCCTCATTCAAATGTTGTAATTGATATGCAATATATTTCCAGCCAATTCTTTTCTTGAAGATTATGCAAATTTTGTGATCATTCAAACTTGTATAATTTAAATTTAGTTTGTGGTCTCTATGCTAAAAAAAAGTGCCTACCCTCTACTTGATTTAACATTGAACTATTTATATGTGAATAGGATCTTCAATTCAAGCCTTGTGAATAATACTCTCTCCATCTCGATTTACTTGTCAAATATTGGCTTGACACACATATTTAAAAAAACAATAATTGGTATTGTAAGTTCACCATTTTATCCCTATTAATTGATAAGGTCCCAAGCTATTTGCTTACTACATTTTTCAAAAATATTAACTCAATGTTAATATAGCAAAAAAAGTGTCCTTGATTTGTTAAAAATTACAAGTAAAAATAAAAATTAAATTAGAAAATATTTGATAAATAAGTTAGGACGGAGAACGTTTTTTTTCCCTTTGTAGGTACTATATACGATGTGAATCAATAAATATTATATTCTTTAAATCAATCATTAAACCTCTTATAAAATAAAAAAATTAGAATAGTTACCTCTATATTTCAAACCATGGTACTACTTAACTCCTAATTTTGAATAGGATTTCCATTAGTATGGGGTTTAAGTTAGTGATTTTGAAATATAAAAAAATGTATATGTAACAATGTAAATGAGTGAATTAAGGAGAAATAAACAAAAATCAAACTTAAAGAAAAAAAATGACTATAATCTTTTAAAATAGAATACATGTGCGAAAAATTATAATAAGTGGTTGATAATTTTTTCTCATTTCCTAAATTCTAACCAAGTGTTCTGAAAAAATGTATATTAAAATATAACGTCAATTCTCCTTTCTAATTATTTAAATTTTAGTTTTTATATTCTTTATTTTTGATAACATAAAAGGGTAATTTAGAGTTAATATTTTACGTTGTAATTTACCAAGACATGTGTGTAGTATAAATGGGATGAATATTTAGATTTTTTTTCTAAATATCATCATTTTTTCATTAATAGAAAAAATTGAAATCATATTAAAAAGATATATAGTTTTAATAGTAATATTTTAATCAAGCTACGAATTTATTCCCTTATACGAGTAACTTTTTTTTGTTTTCTGAAAAAAATAAGGAGGAGAGAAAGATGGAATTGTCAGCTGCAGTGCAGGACTTGCTTACAGGACTTCAACGGCGTCGTTTTGTTCTTCTCCTTCTTCTCCTCGCCTTCTGCATCTTACAGTCCTCCCAATTACACCTTCACGAATTCCACAGGTTTCTCTCTCTACTTTCTCTCTCTATTTCGCACATACTTCCTAGAGAAATACTCTAATTACAAGGGATACTTACTGAATTGATCTTTCCTGTACTGTTAGAAGGAATATTTCTTTCTTCCGACCTAATTTTTTTTGATGAATTGTTGGACCTTGAACCTGCGTAATTCGATGCTAATGTAAGACTATTCTTATGCTTTTATGTTTGTTTCTGTTTATCCTAGTTTTTTTTTTCATTATTATTATGCCTGAAAATTTTGCTCGAATTCAATGTTTTCGGATTTAGAACAATCTCTGCCGACGTGGGTTAATTTTGGTTTTACTGTGAGATGGGTTTTTTCTGTTCTTTAATATCAAATAAGCCTGGATGGAGCGGAACTGTTAAAAGGGATTCATATAGTTGTGCCCAACTAGTTTGGGATTTAGGTAGAGTTGGTTGATTGAATGATTGACAGTACTTTTGTATTAGTTTTTTGCTATAATGGGGGAAGGGGAAAAAATAAAAAAGAGCAGTTCTTTCTTATTGAAGAAATTTCATGTCCGTTCTGATAGAGGGATATAATCCGTATATTATCTTTCCCAAGAGTAGACTAAGTTAAGAGAACTAGTTTTCTGATTTACTGGAAGTCACTTCTCCATCCAGATGATCTCATGAAATCCGATCATGAAGATCAAGATAGGGAAGGATTGAAGGGCGAGGAGAAATTTAACCCTTAAGTTTTATTCTTAATCATAGAATACAAATTGTGGACCAGTTTGCAATTTTGATTGTAGTTCTTTGTGATTGTCCTGCGGTTTATTTGCATCATTGTAAGCTTCCTATATGACAAAAATATATCATCTTAGTTGATACACTAATGTATCCCTTACTCATACTATTAAATATTGGGATAAAGCCCAAGTACCATCGCGAACTATACCCAAAATTTCAACGAGACACCTAAACTTTACGGGGTTCATATTACCCCCCCAAACTCATTCTTTATGTATTTTGTGCTCCTTTTGTGCTGACATGGTATCATGCGTGAATCAATCTGAGGTGTGTGGGAACATTAGTGCGGTAGCCCTAATCAATAGGAATTTGCCATGTGTCATTGACAAAGTTGAAAGAGAAAACCCTTACTTCAACAGCTGATTCTTTTCACTTTCAATTTACCCTTTCTTCATTCATGGTGGCTCCAAATCAATACCCTTCTTGAAGTTTCTTCTTGATTCAGAAAGGTAAGCTTAATTTTGTGTAAATTCTTTATCTTTGCACCTTTCATGTTGAATTTTTAGTTCTGATTTTAGAAAGCCTTCGAACTTGATCACGAATTCCGACCAAAATAAACCTAGACTCCTTGGATGATTCCAATCAAAAGAAACCTTGCACTCCTTGGATAGAAATGAAACCTAAGTACCAAATTTGAGCCTACAAAAATCGAAAACTATGAGTTAGGTGAGAAGTTGGATCTGGAAAGTTAAATCGTTTTGGTAAAGTTAAATGTTTTTGGGAATAAAGTTAAATCTTATTTGTGTAGAAAAACTGAAGTTATCAGTGGTAAAAGTTAATGGAGTGGGACCCTTTCTGTGTAATAAAAGCACTTGTTGTACGCCACGTGTCGTTTACCTTGACAATGGTGACATGCGCATAAGGAGCACAAAAATACATAAAAGATGTGTTTTGGGGGGGGGGGGGGTAATAGGACCCACGTAAAGTTTTTGGTGTATCACTGGAATTTTGGATATAGTTCTGAGTTGTACTTGTGCCTTACCCTTTAAATATTCTCACTTGTCTAATATGAATGGGAAAAGATTAGAAAAACACTGAATAAGTATCTATCCGAATGTTGCTACGACATAACACAATGGAAGCAAAGGACCCATTTAGCACTGGCTGCTTTCTTGTAAATTTTTCTGTAGATTTAATTACAATAAGCTTTTAAGTTTTTGTGGTTTTCAAGTTCTTACTCGTCATGCAATTTATTTATCTTTCTATTTCCTGGTTACCTGTCTGTGAATGTTCAGGTTATTTCATCATATGGTTTTGGATGATTATTTAGCTCTTAGTTTTCATATTGCACATCTTGATGGATCACCCACGATCATCCTCTGGGCCTGGTGAAGATAATATTGGGATCCCTGATGATTTGCGGTGTAAGAGGTCTGATGGGAAACAGTGGAGATGCACTGCATTGTCTATGTCTGATAAGACTGTGTGTGAAAAGCACTACATACAGGCTAAGAAGAGGGCTGCAAATTCTGCAATGAGAGCCAACATGAAAAAGAGAATATCAATGGATGAAAATGATGTATATTCGGAGAGTAAAAGTGATGATATGGATTTACCAGCTGAGAACCAGAAACTTGGGGATTATTCTGGTTCAATCTCTGGGAAGAAGCACAAAGAAAAGGTACCAAAGAGTCAGATGAATTATTTTTCTGAAACACCTCAGAGCAAGATGTTTTTAGCTCGTGGCATGAAGGTTACTGATGATCTAGACATGGAAGATGTGCAGTATGATGAAAGCCGAAGAGGTTACAGGACGCCACCCCCTTCTGGTATGGAATCTTCCAGAAGCAGATCGCAGAAGATGTTTGATTCCAGTCCTACAGCGGTGAGTTTGTACTAATAGTATTAGCGAGTATCATTGGGAATGGCGTTACTTTAGGAAGAGGATAGATTATATTGTGGTAAACGGGAGATAATCTAGGACAATGTGATGCAGGGGATATTCATTTAGTAAAGAAATAATTCTAATTAAGATAATAAAATTGTGGTGGTCGTACTGTAATCTGCATGTTAAGTTTGATGATGACATATTGTCTAAGATTCAATTAGAGCTCTTAGACCTGAAGTTTCATTTGCTCTCCAAGTATTGGAAGTCAACAGTTTGTCATTGTTATTGCTGGTTGTGTTTGGTATTCTCACTTGGGCTCCTTTGATTTTTTCCCTAGGAAACTTCTGGAGGGAACTCAGATTCTTCTGATAATACAGGGGGGCAACCTTGTCATCAATGTAGGCAGAATGATCACCGAGTGATTTGGTGCCTTAGATGTGATAGAAGGGGATACTGTGAAAGCTGCATTTCAACTTGGTGAGACTCAATTATGAAAGTAGCATGTCTCTAATTTTCTCCATTTCCTATGCAATGACTGCAGAGTTTAATGTCAGGTACCCCAACATGTCAGTTGAAGAGATACAGAGGATTTGTCCTGCGTGTCGTGGTAGTTGCAATTGTAAAGTGTGTATGCGGGGAGACAACTTGTTAAAGGTATTTATCTATATGGCTAAAAGAGCTTCACGTTATATATTTTGTGGTTTTGTTTAACATGTATAAAATATTTGTTTCTTACCTGTGTTTCATTATTGCTGTGAACATAGGTTAGAATAAGGGAGATACCTGCACAAAACAAATTGCAATATCTCTATTCCCTTTTGTCAGCAGTTCTTCCAGTTGTTAAGCACATTCATAATCAGCAGTGCTTTGAGGTGGAACTAGAAAAAAAACTTCAAGGTACTAGTGTGATCATTTGCATCTTTATTAACGTATATGGGAGTCCAATGTTTTGATATTGTGTTGAACTATGAAGTATGAACTGAATATCCCTTATATTGTCCAGGAAATGGAATGGATCTTGGCCGGACAAAATTGAATGCAGATGAGCAAATGTGCTGGTAATGTTTCAAATTTAAAAATGTTGAACCATTGCCAAAGTTCTTATCCTTTTTCTATTCCTGCTATTGGGAAATGTGCACTCTCATCTCTCCTGGATAAGATATACATCATCTAGATGTTTCTGTTTGCAGTAATTTCTGCAGGATACCAATTGTTGATTACCATAGACACTGCTCAAATTGCTCATATGACCTCTGCCTTAGCTGCTGCAAAGATCTCAGAGATGCAACCAAGCTTGTTAAGGATGACAGGGGCAAGCAGTTCCTGGGAAGAACTGATTGCAGAGAAACCACATCAAAGGAAGTCAAATTGTCAAACGTTCATCTAAATATACTCAGCAAGCTTTCTGATTGGAAAGCAGATATCAATGGCTCCATTCCTTGTCCACCAAAGCAATATGGGGGCTGCAGTTCCTCGGTCTTATCATTGAAACGAATCTTCAAGATGAATTGGGTTGCGAAACTGGTGAAAAATGTCGAAGAAATGGTTAGTGGATGTAAAGTGTGTGATTCTGGCGATCTAGAGAATACCTCTGAAAGGAAGTTGTTCCAGGCTGCTCATAGAGAGATTGGCGATGATAACTTTTTGTACCATCCATCTTCTGAAGATATTAGAAGTGAAGGGATTGAGGACTTCAGAAAGCAATGGAGCAGAGGTAAACCTGTTATCATCAAGGATATATATGATGTATCATCGATGACAAACTGGGATCCAGTTGAGATATGGAGAGGAGTTACTGAGACAACAGAGGAGAAAACAAAAGATGATAACAGAACTGTGAAGGCCATTGATTGTTTTGATTGGAGTGAGGTCAGTACCAATTGTCTCTTGCTTGCACTACTAGATATAGTTTCAACTTCGTTTAGATTGGCATATGTGGTTCATCTCCACTATTATATGTATGTAACTACTGTGTCCATTTTCCGAAGAAGTGAGTTGTTGATTTGTTTTTATCTTCAGCTGATCATACCACTGTCTCTTGCACTAAATGTCTTGCAGATTGATATTCAGATTGGTCAATTCATCAGAGGATACTCAGAGGGAAGAATTCATGAGAATGGTTGGCCGGAAATGCTCAAATTGAAAGACTGGCCTTCTCCTGGTGCTTCGGAAGAGTTCTTGTTGCACCAGAGACCTGAGTTTATTAGCAAACTTCCTTTACTTGAATTCATCCACTCCAAGTGGGGTCTTCTAAATGTAGCTGCGAAATTGCCTCATTATTCCCTGCAGAATGATGTTGGTCCTAAGATTTTTATTTCTTATGGGATGCATGAAGAATTTGGTAGAGGTGACTCAGTGAACAATCTGCATATAAACATGCGTGACCTAGTGAGTGCCATAATTTCCTTCTCAGGCCATCTGTTTCTTCCTATTGTCCTCATATATTTGATACTTCAATTAGAGTGTTTCGTGTCTTAATCGGAAATCGAGGCCAGTTGGTATGCAAAGTGACTTGAATTTCATTATGAGGATGGCATGCATTTTTCACTTGGATATATATCTGCAGATATAATCCTTCAAGATGATTTGTTTTTCTTTTGTAGTAAACTTTTTTTGAAGCTTGAGCTGTCAAGAGGAGTCTAAGATTTCTAGTTGATTGATCCACAAACAATTTGATTGTTTGGTCAATTTGATATTGATAAGCCATTAACTTGATAATGGAAAAATACCTGATCCTGGACTTAATGTATAAGTAATCAGGAACAAATATTAGTTTATGCTTTTCCTTTACATGGTTCAGGCATGCGAAAAGAAGGTGTGCAAAAGCTCCAGTGAGGAGGTGTGAGAGGTTGGTTGTGGTGGGTTTAAGGAGAGGCAAAGGTAAACCAAAGAAGTGGTGGGGAGAGGTAATTAGATAAGACATGACACAACTTCAACTTACTGAGGACATGACCTTAGATAGGAGGTTATGGAGGTCGCATATTAGGGTAGAAGGTTAGTAGGTAGTTGAGTGTTGTCTCTCGTTTCCAGGCGGGATAGGCTTGGTGATAGTTTGGCGCACTGTACCTGATTCCCCGTTCATACAAGTAGTAGTAGCATTTTACTCTTAATTGCCTGTCTTACGAATTTTGCTACTCATTTTTTGTTGTGCTTCGGTTATCACATTATTTGGTTATTGTTATTGCTCTTGTTTTTTGAAAGTTATGTTATGCTTTCCCTATTATTTGCTATGTCCTCTGTACTTCTGTATTTTTCTTTAATTGCTTTGGTGTACTTTACTCGAGCCGAGGGTTTTTCAGAAGCAACTTTTCTACCTCTACAAGGTAGGAATAATTTTTGTGTATACTCTACCCTCCCAAGACCCTTCTTATGGGACTACACTGGGTTTGTTGTTCTTGGTG
Organism: Solanum aculeatissimum; assembly: GCA_038996855.1. Classification (NCBI taxonomy): domain Eukaryota; kingdom Viridiplantae; phylum Streptophyta; class Magnoliopsida; order Solanales; family Solanaceae; genus Solanum; species Solanum aculeatissimum. The sequence continues at coordinate 15,235 of JBCEWC010001025.1, forward strand.
TTTTTTGGTCTTACAGGTCAAATACTGCTTTCGTCTGATAAATAATTTGGGTTGTTGTGTCTTCATCTTAATTAGGTATTCCTTTTGGTTCATATCAGTGAGGTCAAACTGAAAGGTTGGCAGAAGACAGAGATAGGAAAGATGCAGAAAATCTTTGCTGAATCTGATCACAAAGGATTTCCTGGCGATACACTTGATGTTTCAAGCGAAGGGGATTTCTCCAAATTCTCACCTGGTGGAGATAGAGGAGATGGTCAGTATGTCGATACGGATTTGAATGCCAATGAAATGGTGGTTGACCAAGAGAGCAGAGTTACTTCTCAGATTGGTGTAGATAACTTGAGTCAGGAAGATTTGAATGGTTCCAGTTTAAACAGCTCCGACGGTAGTCAGTCTGGAGCTCTTTGGGATGTCTTTCGGAGGCAGGATGTGCCGATGCTTATTGAGTATTTAAGATTTCATTGGAAGAAACATGGAGATTCAGACCGTCTAACGGATGATTCTGTAGGTTTACTTTCTCAAGTGCAAATAACTTGTCCAAGTATTTCTCTCTGTAAATATTGAGGTCATAATATTTGCTTTTCGACATTATTAGTCTCAGGTGCCCAGTCCTCTCCATGATGGAATAGTATATCTGAATGAGCATCATAAGAGAAAGTTGAAAGAGTTATTTGGTAAGACTAATAGTTTATTGTTGTTACTGAAGTTGACAATGTGACTTGTGGGATTCCACTGCGTATGTTGTTGTTGTTATTGTTTATGAAGTTGACAATGTGAGGATAAGATCTGTAATACAATACATGATGTTTTCAAGTGCCTTCATCATGTGCTGACATTTTAGCCTTACAGTATCTTTCCATTCAACTTTAAGTTCTTAACTTCTATTTGCGTCAAATCTTAATGATACTTCCGTTGAGTTCTTTTTTTTTTTTGGGAGCACATTGTTCTGATTTTAGTTCTCAACTTCAGGATATTTAATATGGCCCTAAAACTGGATTCTGATATGCAAAAGTTCTTTGAAATATTTAAGTGCCTGTCTGTCACTGCCCATTTTCCTCCATCTGTCCTCTATTATTTTTCTGTTGCGCTCTTCTATTTATACTGTCACAAAATGATTCCTTGTTTGACACTCTAATAATTCACAGGAATTGAGCCTTGGTCGTTTGAACAGCATTTAGGCGAAGCGATTTTCATTCCTGCTGGATGTCCTTTCCAAGTGAGGAATCTTCAGGTTAGTGGACAAGATGAATTTTGTGAGTGGCTTGTATACAAAATAGGTTCTCATCCTCCTTGCGTACTCATAAAAGGAACACAATGCAACTGTTTCTCCTGAAAAGTGTTTTGGACACCTAGCAGTCCACTGTAGGATAGAAATTAAGCTTTGCTAAACGATCCACCTAATCTTGCAGGTTAAAAACCTTAAACTGAAGTACTTAGCTAACCTACTGGAAAGGAAGGTTTCTTTTCTTTTTATCCTTTTCACTAGATGTAGCATGTGTCCTCCCAGTTAGAGATTTGGTATACCTTCTAATCACTAGAGGGCTGCAAAATGTTTGTGTTTTTTCACTAGATATCTAAAACGTTATGAAGAATTCCCCAATGCTCTCCTCTTTCGGAACCATTTTTCCAAGTGCTGGCCAGAGTGTATAAGTGGCCCAGGTGTTTGGTAAGGAAAGTTCCCAGCGATTTGCAGTAAGCTTTTGTTTAGATAATAGATATGTCAAGTTCCTCTTTGAAACCACTCATTACTAGAGCCATTGAAGAAAATGTAAAAAAGAACCCTTGTTAGTGTGCGATTTAGAAAAGTTCTTCTGATTGCCCTGACAAATTGGGTCTGATTGCTCTTTCCATTTTACTGCAGTCCAATGTCCAATTGGGCCTTGACTTTCTTTCTCCAGAAAGTTTAGGAGAGGCTGTTAGAATGGCTGAAGAAATCCGTGGCCTTCCTAATACGCATGATGCCAAGCTGCAAATGTTGGAGGTCTGTGCAATGATTATTATTCTTTGCCCTGCATCAGCCTCATTGGATTGACATTTTTAACTCTATTCTATCATTTAACACAGGTGGGTAAGATATCACTCTATGCAGCAAGCTCGGCCATCAAAGAAGTTCAGAAGTTGGTTCTGGATCCCAAGTAAGCTGTTTTACATGTTACTCTTTCTGTATGGCTTTTCTCAGTACTTCCTTGTATGGCTTTTCTCTGTACTTCCTTGTAAGATATGGATGTCTGTGATGTTTCTTGTTTATAGGTTCTAGGATGAGGTAGAAAAATTTATATTGACTTATTTAATAAATCCTACTGCTGAGCTATGTGTCTGTCGAAGTTGGGCTGATCTCAACTACTTATATCATTTAGAGGCTTCTAAAGGCCTCTTTGGTTAATTTCAACAGGAGGGGACAGAATAACTCCAATTGCTATAATCCTTTCCTGAGTTGTTTCTCCAGTTGTTATAGGGATGGATCCGTTTTCTTTGCTTCTTCTAGAAACTAAGTTATATAACTTAAGCTGAAGGTGGAAAGACAAGGATTATAAAATCAAGAAGATGCAAGAATTACAAGATCTGTCATTTGAGCTTACAAAATATCTCTGGCTGACTATACAAATTATCTAAAGCCAGAACTAGTGAGTTAATAGCAGGATACAAGTTTGGACCAACTAAAAGAATTGGCAAATGCACCTAACCTTCAAATTGTTTCACTCTCTTTCTGATGAGTTCATTTACTACAGTGTTTCCTTGTGTAATTGTATGTGCAGAGTTGGTCCCGAGCTTGGATTTGAGGATCCCAATTTGACGGCATTGGTGTCAGAAAATTTGGAGAAGATGATGAAGAAACGTCAGGTGGCCTGCACATGAACCAATGCACAGAGGTTTGTATCTCAGAATTCTTATGTACAGAAGAAACAGCAAAACCTCTAGGGAATGTGCTTTGGAGTACTTGGTTTTGTTCTGGTAAATGCTACCTTGCTCTCAGGGGTTGTGCATTATTACTGTTCACTTTTGTTCTCCCATATCATAGGTTGCATATGCTGTAGCCTGTGATAGCTATTGTCTTATGAAGAAATCAACAGCTGTGTGCTTCCATAGTCTTGTAGTAAATTATATCAATAGGTCTATTTGTAATTGTAATTTCATAGGAGGAATGCGCACTTATAGTCTACAGCAAACACCAATTCAAAATGCCATTTTTTGATAGTATCTGGTCAAGGTACAATCTGATGTAGCCTTCATATAATTATATAAAGTTTCTTTTCTTTTACTCTATCTTTTTAAATTTTGGGGGTAAAGGGGTGGTGTGAGATGCTATCCATCTGCATCATGGGGCTGTTTTACTGTTGATAAGCTTTTGTGGTCATTTTATTGTTTCAATTCCCAAGTTTTTTGTTGAGTCTCTTTCTTTCATGGGAGAACAAAGTATATTAAAAAAATGTACTCCAATTGTATATATGGTTGACAATAGTTTAGAAAGAATGGATGGAAGTAGGCTTGATGATGAAAGAAAAAAACAAAAAAGAAGGATGTAGAAAGGAACTCTTTTTAGTATTTTTTTTTCCTTTCTATTTTTGGAGATTTACATTGTCCAACTGAAACATATTATTAAGTTTGTTAATTTGGAACATCTGAAGTAATTCATTTTGTAATAACAACAATTGCACACTTGTGCTCCACATCTTGAGTAGGAGAAAGACAAAAGGCAAGTAATTTCGATTGAAATAGATTTCTATGAGATACTGACATTTGTGTTTTCTGCCTTTCATTTCCTTGATGCGTGTCTGGTTAAGAGTCACTCTGAAAATAAATCTTTCCCCACAAATAATGAAATTATGACGTTAAATAAAGCAAAAATTGACAAGTCATTTTAACTAAACACATGTACTAAAATTGCTTTGCTTTTCTTTTAATCAAACAACATATAGTGAACGAACTGTCTAGTCTTGCCCATATTAGGGATGTCTAAATAATTTTTTAATAAGTTTAAAATCAAGCAGATAACTTGCAAGTAGCTTTTTGAAACGCGTCACACATTTTTAATTGACTTTTTTTTTTTTTGTGTGTGTAACAAAAACAAAGAAAAGAAAAGAGTCACGTGGTCCACTATGGTACGAGAGTGGTATGTCGGTTGTATTTTTTTTTGACAGTCAACTGTAGATTTACTACAAAAAAAAATTGAAACTTACTCAATCATTCTAATATTTATTTATTTTTTAAATTTAATGTTGGACGTTTTATAATCAAAACACGACAAAAGAAATTTTTTTTGAGTGGCGGTGGACGAAAAAGGACAAGAACAGCACATGAATTACTCTTAGTTTTATGTAACAATTGTGAGAACAAAAAAAAAAATTAATTATATTGAAATTAATTCATTAATGCTTAATTTAACTATATTTCACAATGGAATAAAAGAAGACTTGTTAATGTTTGTTCTAAATAATTTGTACGAATTGACTAAGCCATCAATTCATGAAATAAATTCTCAAAAAAGAAATGTCACTTAACATTGAGTGGAATTCATATAGTAACTGTCTTAGGTCTTCAATAATTTCTTCTTTTGTGATCTAGTAATCAATAATATAAGTGAAAAAAAACATTAATTACTTGTTGAGATACAATAATGATGATTATTATTCATATGTTCAAATATTGACTCAAACATCAATATTATAAAAGATAAAAAACATAATGGATAAAAGGAACATAGCACATTGTTCATAGTGAAAAGCAATTCATTAAAAGGGTGAATTACTAGCATGATGATCAACTATCATGAAACCTCCAAACAAGCAGGCAAGAGCACATTACCTCACCTTATACTTCGTTAAAATTAATAATTGCTGCCCCTACAAAAAAAAATGGTTTTGCAACTTCATCAAAATCTCAAAAACTTATAAAATATTATTCGCTCGATTTCAATTTATATGATTTTTTTTAAGTTAATCCTAAAAAAATAACACACTTTTATATTTAGGAGTAATAGTTTAATTTTAAAATACTGATCATTTTACTTTTAATGAAGTATTTTATAGTCATACAAATTAATTATAATAGGATTGTTCAAAATCAAACTGAAATTGATTACCCGAATAATAAAAAAAAAAGTAATTGATTCATCGATAATGCTTAATTGGTTTAGCAATTTTGGTAATGATTTAATTTTTAAAAATTATTGGGTTATCGGTTCTTAACGGTTTTAGGTTTTTTCTTAGTGGGTTAACCTATAATCGATAGTAAATTAAATAATTATATTTGTACCATTTGATGTATAAAGTCCTTGATAGTTTCATATTTTTATTTTTGACTGTGACAAACTCTCAGTTATTCTACAATGTGACAGTGATTGCTTTTGAGGAAAATGCAATCTGTCAACTCATGTGTATGGTTCATTTGGTTTTGTCACCTTGTTTCTAAGTAATTTTCAATAACAATTTTTTTGTGTTAAATCTTAACGGTCAAACCGATAACAATCCATAACTGATAATCAATAATCGACAAGTCAATATCTTAATGTTTCTATAACGGTTTAACATATCTACAAATCGACTTATAAAATATTATTCGCTCAATTTCAATTTATATGACTTATTTTCTTTTTAAGTCGGTCCTACAAAAATAACACACTTTTATATTTAGGAGTAACAGTTTAATTTTAAAATATTGATCATTTTACTTTTAATAAAATATCTTAAGTCACACAAATTAATAGGTTTGTTCAAGACTGAATCAAAATTGATTACCCAAATCGAAAAAAAGTTATTGATTTAGCAGTTTTGATAATGGTTTAATTTTTTTTTTAATTATTGGATTATCGATTCTTAACTGTTTTAGGATTTTTGCTTAACGGGTTAATCGATAACCGGTAACTGATAGTAAATTAAATAATTGTATTTTTGTATCATTTGATATATAAAGTCTTTGATAGTTTTATACTTTTCTTTTTAAATTTCTCAAACTCTCAATTATTCTACAATATGACTGTCCTTCAATATCTTAACGGTTCTATACTGCAAATTGATAACTGAAAAGTCGAACCGATAAACTTCAAAATCAATCAAAATTGACCGATATTCAGCCCTACACAAATATGACTTATTTTAGATTATAAATTGCAAGACTATTTTTTTCCTTAAAATTTGTATCAAGTCAAACTACACTGTATAAATTGAGACGGAGAGCCTATGATCAATCTTTGTCGTATTGCAATCCAAGGTAAAATCTCATCTATAAGTCATGTGTTTGATGGAAATTTGTCTGGTAATGGACAACTAATTATTAATTATTGTGTTCTTAGAAATATAGTCAATCAGCCATAAGTTAGTTCTGTTCCTTTTACTTCAAGTCTAAGGAGGTCTTAATGTCCCCATACCTATTTTTCACTTCTTGGCAAGTTATAATAATTGCACTAACTATATATATACTTCATCATCCTCTCTATTGGCTATAACATTATGCATGCTAATCCCATAATTATTGTCCTAATTATTAATTCTTTAGCCATAGAACTAGTCAACCCACATTTTATTTTCTTTTTTGACTATTTAAAACTAAACGTATTATATAATAAATTACTTTCATGAATATATAATCAGTATGTCGATCGAACTAGTAAAAGAAGCGAATAAGTCCATGCATTAATGGATAAGTTTAATTGTGTGAGTAATAATTTATTTAATAGGATTTGACAATGACACTTCACCACTTAATGGTCACCTTATGTCTACAATTATAGGCTTTAATATCACATAATTGTTTTCCTATTTAATAAATTTTTCATCATATTAGTACTACTCATTTAATTTTTTCCCCCTTTGGATCTTATTTGGAAAATTTCAGATATGATTAAAAACTGAAAAGAAAAAAACCATAATTGATTATGAGTTTATTGAATTGCCTGTACCCAAATAATGGATATTTATATTGATTATTTATTTATAATTAAAGTTGACTTGAAAGCTCAAAACATATTTTGTTTTCCTGAAAAAGACAACTTAACTGAAAATCTAATATACATTAAGTTTGTTTTCTTTTCTTAATAAGATGAGATCTTAAAGTGCTTTTTTATCTTTTATTTAATCTCTCAAAAATATATTTCTTATTTGAATTATTATCAATTTATTTATTGTCTATTATTTATGGTAGGTAAAGGGTGAAGTTGGAAGTCTTAAGTTCTCTAAAATTTATATTTCATGTGCTCTATTTTTTTTGGTTCTTCAATTATTTATATTTAGTGCATTTCTATATTTTCAAAATAATATTTTTAATATTAAAAAACAGAAACGAAAAAGGGAAGTGAAAAAAACAAAAAAAAAACAATTGGTCCTTGACCACCGGAGCTGTGTTTTTTGGTTAGTGGCTAGAATGCTTGGACAAGTCAATGACAACAATAATTTTAAAATTCAAAAATGGAAAAACAAAGATTCTAGCAATAATTGATATACCAGGAAGCTCCTAAAGATGTAATCTAGTGATTAATAAAATAAATTGAGAATTATGAGATTTTTTTAACAAAAATTAAAATATTTAATAATTTTTCATCTATTTTAAGATAAAAAAGAGTTATCTAATATCTATTGTTTCTACAAGGTGATAGATCTTCTGTGAAATTTGACTGCATGTAAGCTGGTCTGAACACCATAGATATGTTGGTAGAGGACTCTTTATATCTAAACTTCAGAAAGAAAAAGAATGAAGTGAAAGGATAAACACATATACATACGTATTGAATGCTATATCAAATGATTGATGACGATCCGAATTCGTAATTTTTCTATAAAAAATAGAAGAATTGGTGTGAATCCATTCTACATTGAAGAAAGAGTCGAATATTCATTGATCAAATCATTCACTCCATAGTCTGATAGATCTTTTGAAGAACTGATTAATCGGACAAGAATAACGATAGAGTCCCATAGAACATGTCAATACCGGCAACAATGAAATTTATAGTAAAAGAAAAATTCGTCGACTTTAAAAATCATGAGGGTTCAAGTCAATATCAAGAAAATAAAATTAATAATTGATTCATGAGAGTATGACTTGGTCGTTAATAAAGTAGGTTGAAATTTATGAGGTCACATATCCAAATTTCAGTAGCAAGTGAAACACTTGATGATTTCTGATGCAGAATTATTCAATACATATTTTTTATGAGAGGTGATAGATATTTTGTGAATTTTGTATGCATGCTCTAATACCATGATAATCACATAAAAAATATGATTGATATACCACGCCGTGCTGTTGTGACCTAGCGGCTAAAGAAGTAGGTCGGAAATTATGAGATCTCACGTTCAAATTTTAGCAGAGATCGAAGAACTTGATAATTTCTTCTATATGTTCTAATCTTGATGAAAAGAGTTATTTGATTTCTATGCCTAATAGAAGTTAATATATCTGCACGGCAAATTGATCCGAACACCACAAGAAAAAAATAATAGTAATTGATATACCAGAAAATAATGTTATATTACATGTATTTCAGGTTAAAAAAGAAGAATAAAGAAATCAGAGTCAGAAAATTTTATCCAAACAGAGCTGTAAACAACACGGTTTTAGTATTATTTTATATTTTGTAAAACTACTAGGAAGTAAACAGTTCTTTGAATTTAATGTTTTCAAGAAAAAAATAATAATAAAAAGAAAAAAAGTGGTACATATTTTTTGCCAATTCATTTTTCAGGTCCTCTTTCTTCTCTCTCTGAATTTTGAGAATTTCCATCTCCATTTTCCTTTCCCTTTTAGCTTTTTCACTTTTCCGCGACAAATTGATTCCTAACTTTCTCGCTGGATTTTGCACTCACTCTTCCTTCCTTCCTTCCTCTCTGTTATCCACAAACCAAGTTTTCTTTTCGCTGTTGACGACGGACGGCGTCTTTTGTCGGTGCTCTAATCCTACGCTTTGTTGTTTTCTGGCGAGTTTTCCGATTTGAGGTGAAGAATGGCTAAGCGTGGCTACAAATTACGTATCCTTTTCTGAATTTCTCTATTCATTCTTTTTCTTTACGCAAATGCGCGTTAAGTTTCAATCTTACTGTGTTGTTATGATTTTTATTTGATCTGAGAGTGTTGTGTGAAATTCTAAAGTAACCTGCTGAAATTGAAGTAGAAATTTAGTAACTTTTCTTTGTTTAAAAAGAAAAAAATTGAATTCTTTTAGGAATTAGAGAAATTTGGTTGGAGTGAGCTGAATAGTTGGATTTTGGCGGTATGATTTATTTTGAGATGGATTCTGCACTTCCTTTTGGTTTCCTAAGTCTTTGGATTTAGCTAATAGTTAGTGTTGTGGGTGTGGATTTTGAATCTCAATGTATGATTTTATTTTTAGTTTAAAGTATGTGGGGAAGTGACCAGAGGTTGCGCGGATTGTAAGCACCCTCCTCTTAGGTTGTGGGTTCGAGTCACCAGGGATGGGGATGAAAAAAGTATGTGGAGAAGTATTAATTTTCCTCAATAGGTTCTTGTGATTCTTGACTAATATGAACTGTAGAGGAATTTGTGGCGCATTCAGGGAATGTAAACTGTTTAAGATTCGGAAAGAAGACACGAAGACTGTTTCTCACTGGTGGAGATGATCAAAATGTGAATCTTTGGTCCATTGGTAAACCAACATCTGACGTGGTGAGTTCAAATATCCATCTTTTCCAGTTCATTTGTGCAAGTAATGTTGTTTCGCTTAATTGGGATAATTGATTTTGTTTCACAATGAGATCTTTCTTTTTCTATGAACGTTTAATTCAAACGCAAAATGCATTCAATGAGTGATCTATTATGATTATGCCTTCTATGCTGGAAGAATGCTGCTGCTGTTTTTGTTGTTGGAGCCTTTTCTAGATAATTAGAGCGGGTGAGGATTGATGAATGAGTGATTTGCATTCTGGATGGGGCAGAGAACTTTGAGAATTGTTACCATTTAGATATAAGTGAGGTTATACTATTACCATAGTTTCTTTTGGTCCCTTATAAGAATTATTTACCAGTTGAATTTGGATCTAAAACTTTAAAATGCCGAAGTGCTATGGTTCTTTTGAATGATCCGAAGCAGGTAACACATGAATCTCACATTTCCAAATTTATTATGTATTCATCTAACTAATGTGTTAAGCAACCTGTGGTATGACAAAGAATACAATTATCTGGAAATCGTAAACTTTTCGAGTGTCGAGTGATGGATCATTCATCTAACTATGAATGCATGAAATTCTTTGTTGATTCACTGTGTTGCGAAGAGTTGACAGCTACATTGTTCTTATTTTTATTTATCTTAAATCAATTTAGTCATCTGGGACTGAATTATCTGCTTTTCTGCACTTGTGCAGAGCCTAAGTGGCCACACGAGTCCAATAGAATCTGTAGCTTTTGACTCAGCAGAGGTTCTAGTGCTTGCCGGAGCTTCATCAGGTGTAATAAAGCTATGGGATCTGGAAGAAACAAAAAGTAAGTCGATTTATCTATTTAGCTCTATATTCTATAAAATTTATACTAGCTTTACTCTTAAAGAATTGCAGTGAATAAAAGAATGTGCTCACAATTTTTATTTCATGATGTCGATGTTTTTATCCTCCTAAGCCTTTGTCCTACTTATTAAACGTTGATCTTAGCTGCAAACTTCTAGTAACGAGAAAACATCTCTGGAAGTTGCCTTAGCCTGATGATTTTGGTGTAAATGAGCTAAGTGTTGTCTTAACCAGAGTAAATGTCTTTTTACGTAAAAATGGCTAGTTGATTTGATTGCTCATGCAAGAAGCAATTTAACTGCTTCACTATATTATACTGTACAGTTAATTGCAATTAACACATACTGCATAGTCATGTATTCATTAACCAACTCGGTATGTAACTGAAAAAGCATCTTTGGATCTTCAGTTACATATAAAACTTGCTTCATGATTTCAAGATTGACACCAGGGGCAGATCCATGTGGAGGTCCTGTTCAGAAAATTACACTACATATCTTAGGTCAAATTCGAATTCTATGAGTATATATATGTTATAATGAACCCCCTTGATACAGTTAAGAAGTTTATTTTAGTGGTTAAGTGGGTTCAACCTATCGCTGGGCCTCTGGTTCTATTCTTACCCACTGCATTTCTTTTTCCCTTGTTTTTACTTTGACTTCTCTGGCAGATTGGGCTCGGCTTGCTGCTCTGTGGGCTTTGAATTCCAACCCAATTGGAAAGCCTCATTATGTTTGGGCTCAATTGGCAGCATTATTCTTCTTTCTTTTTAGTTAATTTTCTCTTCTATTATATTTCTCCATCTCAATTTTTCTTTGGTCAAATTCATTAGGCACATTCTATCTTGTTTTTGTCTGTTATTCTTCTTATCTCTATTACTAGTTTTGTTTCTACATAACTCTTTTTCCATTTACCAACTCGAAGAAACTCTTTAGAAAAACGATGAATTATTACTAAACTTGCAATTGAGATAGAAAACTATATTTAAAAAATAAGGTAAATCAAAATTTAGTCGAATAAAGAAATTTAAAAGTTGTGAAGATCCTTTTAACAATAACTATTTAATTGAATTTACTTTTTTTGATTTCGTGGTATTTCTTTCCTATTTTTTAATTGTATTTTCTAGAGGGGAAAATTGAACTAAACTAAATGTAAATGAACTAAAATCAGCGACGCCATTTACTTTTCTTTTGAATATGTATTATAACATCAGTAACTCAATCCTTACACCTTTTTCAAAGAAACTTGACAATTTCCAAAGTAATTTATGAATGAACGGACACTAATTTGGAATTTAAAAAAAAACTTAAATAAAGTAGAACACTGTAAAGTAGTCCTTTCCAAGGAGTTAAAATGAATTGTCTGTCAACTTTGTACTTTTGGTGCACCACTTCGGTACCTAAGGATCCGGGGGAGATTTCCTTATTTCTAGATAATTTTTGTAAATCTTAGATGACAGATCCCTCTGGATTGATACTTTTGATGTAATTATTGCATGAGTACACTATTGGTGTATCTCATTTGTTTATAATACCCGTTAACCTTCTCAAAAAAAAAAAAAGGAAAAAAGCACAAGAAATTTTAAAAAGGCTCGATGGAGCAGGGTAAAAGTAGGACGAAACATGAATCGGAGCATGGATAAGTAAGTTAATTTAGTGGGTTAAGGTTAGTCTTTTACTTTCCCGCTTCGCTCTGGTTTTCATCCTGTAATTTTCGCAGGTTTGGTTCTTCATACTTTGAACCCCCTTAGTTAAATGTCCTGCCTCCGCCACTGGTTGACACTAGTCATATTTCACTGAACATCCTTCAAGTTTTCAAATTATCCGTGTATTAAACAAAATATGTGATCCTATTGTGCTTAGCTGAGCAAGTTATATCCAGCTTGACTCCTAATCTGGTAATTTTTCTTGAAGTGTAGTGGTTCGCACTCTTACGGGACACAGATCATATTGCACTGCCTGTGAATTCCATCCTTTTGGTGAATTTTTTGCTTCTGGATCTATGGACACTAATCTTAAGATATGGGATATAAGAAAGAAAGGATGCATCCACACATACAAAGGTCATACTCGTGGAATAAGTACCATAAGATTCTCTCCTGATGGCCGCTGGGTGGTTTCTGGCGGATTTGACAATGTTGTAAAGGTAATTCTTAAGTTGGCTAAAAATATGTGACATTGTAGACTTTTTTTTTTCTAGAGTATTAACCTTATTGTTCATCAGGTATGGGACCTAACAGCTGGAAAGCTCTTGCATGACTTTAAGTTCCATGAAGGGCACATACGATCCATAGATTTCCATCCACTTGAGTTTCTTTTGGCAACAGGTACTCCTTGTACTCTGTACCCAATCATAGAAATGGTGCTGGGAACAAATTTTTGTTTGGTTTCAAGAGCTATTCTTATCCTAAAAGATATGTACAAATCTGAATTTGGTATACCAATTAATAAGTTCATAATCATATTTTACTGCAAAAGCCCACTTATGCATGCGATCTCGTAGCAATGTATATTTAATAACTTTATCCTAAAATTATTTGAGCCTAATTGCCAAAACTCAAGCCGGCATACATTTTTTTCCTTCAAAAACCATTCTTATTCTAAAAGATATCTGAAAATTCTAAATTTGGTAGTCCAATCAATAATTCCTTTTAAGTTCCACGAACGGCACATACGATCCATAGATTTCCATCCACTTGACTTTCTTTTGGCAGCAGGTACTCCTTTTACTCTGTACCCAATCATAGAAATGGTGCTGGAAACAAATTTTTGTCTGGTTTTCTTCTTTCCCTTACCCTTTTCTTTTGATGTAAATGATTCTCCTTACCTTTGCCCTTAATCTTTCTTTTGTTTTATTTCAAATTTCAGTCCTGACTCTACATCTTCTAAAATAAGGATCAATTATCATTATTTTAGTGGTTAAAATATACCACTTATATCTTGTTTAGCTAAGCTACTAAAGGCAAAAATGTTTGTTTGTTTGTTTTTAAACACACACTTATTTTAGAGAATGGAGGTCTTTGGCAAAGCTTTATGTGAAGAAGTAAGTGTTTATGAGTAGTACCTAAAGTTGCTCTTCAGCTTTCAAGCAGAAGTTGAAAAATAAGCTTCTTTCCAAAAGTAATTGATTTTGATTCTTTTAGGACAAGATTGCCCGTATAAATAATATTTACGAAAATAATTAGTTGTGGCTTCCTTTTTTCGTAACTTACCACTCAAAAATACTTTTGAAATTTTGCCAAACTTCTAACAAAAGCACTTTTCAAATAATATTGTCAAACATAAACTGCGACTCTTCCAAAGCACTTTTTCGAAAAGGACTTTTGATAAGAAGCTGATTTTGGCAGCTTGGCCAAACATGCTTTTCACAAACTTGCCAAAAGATTTTGGGCTCTTGCCTTCTGTTGTCATAAATAGTGGCTTGCTTAGCTTTTCAATTAGACAAGAGAATCTGGTCAATTTTAAATGAATAAAGAAATCACAGGAAAAGGTGCAGGTTTTTAAGCAAAAGGATTTGTTTCACTGATTCATTGGTTAGATTATGAGAAGTTCTAGGATTTTCAGGAGGTGGTGGTGTACTTGAGAGTGGAAAATGCTCTTATGAATTTTTTAGCTCTCTATCTATCATGATCCATCAATGATGGAATTTTTAAAGCCCGATCCATCATAAGATGACGTATTAAAGCAGAATCAATAATTCATTCTTCTAAAATCAATAGAGTTTTGTACTTTGTCTCTCTCCAAATAAAGATACATTTTTTTTCTGCTGTTACCATTTGATCTTGTTTCAACATTTGAGTTGTTCTCAGGTTCTGCTGACCGTACTGTAAACTTTTGGGATTTGGAAACATTTGAATTGATTGGATCGACCAGACGTGAGGTATTTATGCCATCTTTTTTCAAATTTTTATTCTTTTAAAAAAAATGTATGCCATGTGCAAGCAAAGATCTTGTAAGGCGTTCTTAGTTTGGCTGTCAGTTGTTAAAATTATATACAGATATTTGTATACATTGCATGCTCTGTGAATAACTCTGACTGCTTATACTGAAAGTTATTTCCCTCTTGATATTGCCGCCTTTTCTGTGATATGCTTATACCAAGGTGCTTGTAAAACTAAGATATTCTTTTATTTTGATGTTAAAAAATGACTGAGAAGTTACAATTTAGTAAGCTAATTATACTACATGAAATGATTGAAGTAGTTATTTTGTCAACATACTATGAGGTTCTTTCTTCGGTAAGCAATTTAGATCGAAATGGTTATGTTATGCAAGTTTCTCTTCCTATCTCCCAGAGGATGATAGGAAGAGCCTCCCTAGGGGGGACATATGACTTGGGATATGTTATGAAAATTTGCTGCCGCCTTTGTGCCCCTTATGTTTCAGTTTACTCTTGGATGCATTAGGATTTAAGCGAGTCGCTTCTGCCCTGTCTTGTAGTCGTAGTCTTTTAGCTTATGTAGTCTTCGGCCTTCCTACACGCATGCGTCCGCCAGAATGTCTTCTTGGTGGATCCGGGACCTTGGTTTAGTAATGAATGAAGGGAAGCTCTTCGAGCTTTCTTTGCCAGTGGTTTATGTAGTCGTCGGCCTAATAAAGCTCGCTAAGCCTCGCTTGCCGTCTTTGTGCTCCTTATGTTTCTGTTTACTCGTGGATGCATAGGTGAGCTAAAACCATTAGAGTTGCTCCTTAAAATATGTTCTGCCGTCTTTGTGCCCCTTATATTTCACTTTACTCTTGGATGCATTAGAAGGATAGGTGGGATAGAACCGTTAGACTTGCTTTCCACTCCAAGTGATTTACTGGTCAAATGAATTTGGTGCTCTTTTCAGTGATAGATCCAAGAATAACTGGCAATGTAAATAAATTTCTCTTGCTTGTATAATTTTCTTTTTTGGGCAATATTGATACTGGTGCATATTCTTCTGTGATTTGATTACAGGATATATGTTGCTTCCAGTATATTCGTTTTGGTTAGATTTTTATGTTAAAAGTTAACATACTTAGATTATGTTTGTGGAAAGTTTTGACGTGTGCTTCTAGGCTGCAGGAGTAAGATCAATCACCTTTCACCCGGATGGAAGGACTCTGTTTTGTGGACTGGATGATAGCTTGAAGGTGAAGCTCTTGGCATTCTGCATTTTTGTAATTCTATTGTTGAAATAAGCAATTCTCATGTTTGTTGACACCTTTGACCTGAAGGTTTATTCATGGGAGCCTGTAATGTGTCACGACTCTGTTGAAATGGGATGGTCAACTTTAAGCGATCTCTGCATACATGACGGGAGGCTTGTTGGTGGGGCCTATTACCAAAACTATGTTGGAGTTTGGGTTGCAGATATTTCGGTACTTACCTTGATCACTGAAGCTTGAGTCAAATTTGTCCATGGTTTTAGTTTTTATCTTTACATTTGACCCATATGTTTCAAAATCAATTTTTCCATTTATTTATTCTGTCATTTTTTGGTCTTTTCCGCCAGCTTATTGAACCCTATGGAGCTGGTTTAACTCCAGAGAGACAAGATAACTTGGAGCAGAAACAGGAACACGTGGAGAGTCGTTTAGAAAGGATAGGAAGCAACAGAAGTTCTAATTCAAATCTTCGCTGCACATCACCTGACATTGATTGCAAGGAAATAAAGAATATATATGTGGACAGTAAGTAGGTTTTACATCCTCCTCTCAAGAAAAGACTATGGAGACTACAAAGAAAATAAGCAACCTGGCATAAAGAAACTCTAATATTGGCATCTTGTTCGAATATAGCCATACACTTGGGGTGAAATATAATGGCCTCGGCCGATTCCTTGCCATATAGTGAAATTACATATAACTGGTCATCTAGGTGAACCAATTTGTTTCATCTTTTTAGGTTTAGTAGTTCCAACATGCCAATGTTAGGTAATTAGAAGATTTGACCTTGCCACTGACGTATTCTTCATGAAAAGATTCATCGTACTTCTTCATTACAGGTTGAAATGCAACTTTTAATTGAAAATACTCTTCTACTTAATTTAGTATCACAATTTTCAATTCATCTTCTCATCTAAATGGTTTTCTAATTTCCATGCACTTAAAAATTCCTTTTTGCAGGTGAAAATCCTGTTACCATTAAGAAAGTTACTTCTTCTACACCAAAAGTGGCTCTTCCTTCAGATTCTAAGGAAAACAAGAAACAGTTGAGTCAGAAGCATAATTCTGTCGTTGGTTTACCTGCAAAAGCCAATGGATTGCCAGTAGGTAAATCATTTATCGTCCCCAGTGTGTTACCTCGTGATATTCCAGAGGAGAAGAACTTGGATACTTGTAGAAGGGAATCTATTTCTGCAATCAGTGTAAGTGGTGGTATGCCACAAAAGCCGTCTCACATAAAGTGCCCATCCAGCAACACCTTCGATATGGAGAAGATTTCTGAGGCTCTTCAGTCTGAATTTGCAGACAACTTGTCGCATACAGTAGATTGTAAGAAGGAATCAGATATTGAGAGCAGGCTTATGGCAGATAATAATTCCAGAAAACGTTCTGAGACAAAAGATTCAGCTGTCAAGCATGGTGGAGAAAAGCTAGACAAAACTTCATTGCAACCGCTGAATAGTCAGGAGAACCGTTAGTTCTAAAATGCTCTTTATTTGAATTTGCTGTTGAGCTCTCTGTGGTTTGGTTCTGTGTTGTACAATTTCCTGCATTCTTCCTCGGTTATTTTCAGGTTTTCTGCTAATTTTGGGTTGGTGATCTTTATTTTAGTTACAGGTTTTTTCATCCCGAGGGACCTGCTCGTTTAAACTTGCCTTAAAACAAAAATTAGATTACAAGATTTTCCTAGTTTGTATTTGACTAGTGTTCAGAGAATTTAAGGCACAATATCATAGAAATGTTTTAACTTTATTTTATACCTGATCGCTGGTCAGTGCTGTGGTGTGTGATGTTTTTGAAAAGTCATAATTAGCTTGTGAAATCATGCTGGCCGAAATAATCATTGTCTGTTTTTGCTTGATACTTTGTAAGTTACTGCTATCCACTTCCTGGTTTGTTGACATTTTAGCTCTTCAGTAATGGTTTAAAGTTTTGTACTTGGCCTTTTTGTGGCACCTATAGATGCATAAGTTAGAAGCATGTAAACAAATAATAATTTTATTCCCATTATGTTTCAGGTAACGTGGCTTCAGAAGGCAGGAAAGAGTTGCATCCAGTTAGATTTGTGAATGGAGGTTGGTGTCTCATATAACTATCTGTAACAAAAGGAAAAATAGTTAAAACATTCTTTTTTATGTATAAGTAAAATATCAAATACTTTCTCATTGATGCTTTGTTTAAAATGGCAGTGGCGGTAGTGCGAGGAAGAACACGCAGTTTGGTTGAGAGGTTTGAGAAAAGAGAAGGGTTGAACGTGGATGATCTCCATAAGCTGGATGTGGTGTTCCATTCTAAGACCGAGGAAACAGAAGTATCCCCTTTGCCACCACCTTGTTGTAAAGATGAGGAACCAGAGTTCTTTACCAAAAAATTTGATGAGGAACCAGAAACGTCTCCTTTGGCAGCTTCTCGTTTTAAAACAGAGGAAGCAACATGCCCCTTGCCTTCAGCTCATTCGAAAGTTGAGGAAGCAAATACATATGCTTTGTCAGCTTCTCAATATGAAGTTGAGGAATTAGAAGCATCCCATAAGCCAGTTTCTCAGTTTAAATCTGAGGAAGTGAGAAAAACCGATTTATCAGCTTCTTATTCTGAAGCTGAGAAATTAGAAGCTTTCCCTATGCCAGCTTCTCAGTTTAAATCTGAAGAAGTTAGAGAATCCCATTTACCAGCTTCTTGTTCTAAAGCTGTGGAATTTGAAGCATCCCCTATGCCAGCTTCACAGGTTAAATCTGAGGATGTAAGAAAATCCCGTTTGCCAACTTCTCGTTCTAAAGCTGGGGTATCAGAAGCATCCCCTGTGCCAGCTTCACAGCTTAAACCCGAGAATGTAAGAAGATCCCGTTTAGCAGCTTCTCGTTCTAAAGCTGATGAACTGGAAGCATCCCCTGTGCCTGTTTCTAAGTTTAAAACTGGAGCAAGAACGTCTCGTCTGTCAGCTTTTCGTTCAAAAGCTGAGGAAGCTAAAACATCACGCTTATTAGCTTCTCGTTCTAAAGCTGAGGAAGCACAAACATTCTGCTCGTTGTCTTCTAGTTCTAGTGCTGAACAACCACGTGTAGCCCCTTTGCCGGTATTGATCTTGTACCACTTATAATTGATTGTTTCTTCTTTGGTTGTGTTTTGTTGATATGTTGAGATTGCCTGGTCGTATCTGATATACCTTTCATTCTGTCTAAGCAATGCTGCGAATGCTGAAATCCATGTCTTCACTGTGCTATGTAGATTATGTGAGCCTAAACAAATCTCTCATAAACAAGCACACCTGTTAGGAAGCAGTTGATCTGTGATAATTTTTCTACTAGGAATGTGATTTAAACTTTAAAAAAAGGTGATGAAAGAATTTGTGCTCTCTGATTTTGTAAACATAAGAAATTCTAGTCTGTCCAAGTAGAGAACTTAATAGATAATATACTAGTACAGTGTCATAAAGAGTTACCGTTACAAGGAATTACTTAATTATCATTTTTAAAACCATTTCTTCATGGTAGAACTCCAAAGCCAGTTCTCTGATTAAGCTTTTAATTGGTTATTCTGAAGCCCAAACTATGTATTAATATAAGATCTTTTTCTTGTTCTCTCCAAGAAGTTATAGGAAATAGAGAATCTTAGCTCCTTTAGTCTCAAACTCACCCTCTCCTGTAAAAAGTTCCTTTATTTGTGAAATGGGGAATTTTCGGGAACAAAAACACAAATAAATAGTAAAAAATCAAACAAGAAGATAACTTTTTATTCTCTGCTTCCAGGCTTTATTGTTTCTTCTGTCTCGTAAATTGACATAGGGAAATGGCAGTGAAGTTAGGGTCACAACTGTTTTCACTTGACATTGATTTTATTACAGCCTTCTCTTGCTATATTTCAATCTTTTTTGGTAAATACTTTCTCAACATTGCCGCAACTATCTGTATGTTATTTGCATACATGCAGAGTACTGATCAGCAGACTATTGCTCGGTGTGAGCCAGCGCAGAATGACGATACTATCATTGAAGATCTTATGCAAAGTCATGATGTGCTGCTAAGTGCGTTTAGATCCCGTTTGACAAAGCTGCAGGTAACCTTTAGCTTATGATATTTTGTAGTTTGAGCTTCTGTTTACATGTGTCATGGAGATACTGGTTTCTGCATTCCCAACTTCATCTTAGTAGAATTTAACTCTTTAGGAGAAATGCCAGTCTAATGTTGACAGCATGGCAGGAATTCTTGTAGGAATTTGGAAGATCTATTTGTTTGGTACTTATGATATAGGAAAAATTGTGTGTGGTCCTGTAATGCTTGAAGCCTCTTACAAGTATAGTCTTTTAAACTCTCAGGTAGTTCGTCACTTCTGGGAACGGAATGACATCAAGGGTGCTTTAAATGCCTTGAGGAAGTTTTCAGATCATTCTGTGAGCATTTATTGTAACTTCTTTCATAATAGTCTCTTCCCAAATATTATATTTGATAAATTCTCTAATGTATTTCTTAAATTTTTTTCCTCTTGCAGGTACAAGCTGATGTTGTGAGTGTCCTCGCAGATAAAATGGAGATTATCACTTTGGATTTGTTTTCCTGCTTGCTGCCTGTACTGTTAGCCTTACTTGATAGTAAGGTAGAAAGGTAGGTTGTGATACAACTCACTGATTTAGTTGTTTGTGATGTATCAACTTGTATACCTCCTTGAAGTCATAATTGGGCAAACTTTACTTAAATACTTCCACAGTCTTGATCGTTCAAATTATGACATGTCTGCCTTTGCTGCCAGTTTGACATTCCTTCAAATATGATCTAAAATGCTGCTTTAATGATTACTATAATACATGGTGATTACTTATTAGTTTATTATTATATTATATACCATTACGAATCAAGCTAGGGCGTCTCTGCTTTGGAATTTCTGGAAAATAACTATATTGGTTTTCCCTCTCCATTCTGTCAAACTAGAAGTTTTAGCAAATATGGTAATATATAAATTCGAAAGGTTAGAACAGAAAAGAAGGAACAATGGCATGTGTATCTTGGCAAACCTTGACATTTTATGTGGGGGTTTTAATCAGTTCTTAATGTGGTAGTGAAATTAACTTGGTTCTATTGAAGCTCTCAGATGATTTAGCAGCTTTAAACAATTTATGGTTTTGTCTGTGTGGATGTAGGGGCTGCGTTGCACTTCCATCGAATTCTACTGTCAATTTTTTTTTCTGATTCCATTTTTTAATTTCATAGTTATATTTTTTAAATTTCTTCTTCACATGTTGATTGCTTCTGTCTTTTTCCTTTTCTACAGGCATGGAAATGTTTCCCTGGAGCTGTTGTTAAAACTTGTTGCAGTCTTTGGACCAGTAGTTCGCTCAGCCATTTCAGCACGTCCATCTGTAGGGGTTGATCTTCATGCAGAAGAAAGGTAATGATGTTTATGTGACTAAGCAGCTCATTTTTTGTTGATCTTCTTGGGTGATGGTAAATACAAAACACTTACCTGTCTCTAATTTTGTACACTGTAAAACAGGATTCAGTGCTGCAGGCAGTGCTTTGCCTACCTCCAAGATATACAGAAAACACTTCCTGCACTTATAAGGTAACTAAAAATCTACTTTTTACTTTTCATAATTATGATTGTTCGGATGATTTATTTTATGGCTGGTCCAACCCATCCTCTCTTTTTCTGGGATAGAAGTTACTAGATTCCCATTAGAGCTTCAAAGTCAGAAAAATGGCAAGTAGTGCCTCACGATGTTTGAGACATTGATTAAGGTGTTGTAAGCATGTTTCATGCATAACAAACTTCAAAGCTAGTAAGCAAATGAAAATCTTTTGGTTTTAACTCCATTGAGACAATTGTTCTGATCAAATAATGGTAGATTTGCTATCATTAGTTTGCTTCTATCATGGTAGCTTAGTAACCGTTAAATCAAATTGTCCTGATGCTTCATGATTAATGGTGTCTGGATATGTTTGGTTTGTGGGTACGGGTTTTATGGGTTGATATCTAATCAATAGGTCAGTATTTGAAGTTACGAAAATTTTCAAGTCAATGGATGCAATTTGTCATTGCTGGCTATCTCAATTTCACTTATGTTCTGTTGTAGGAGAGGGGGTCCGTTGGCAAAAGGTGCACTACAATTGAATCTCCTACTTCAAGAATCATAGCCCAGTTTATACAAATATACAATATTCGAACTGGCAAGATGGAAATGCAATGACTGTCCTCTGCCACTGCAACTAGTTTGGGAGGCAAAGGTAAAAAATCTCGATATAATACTACCTTTTGGTGGAGAGTAGCATGGCTATCTTCATTCAGCTATGCGGCTTGAACATAAAGTTCCTGGCTGTACGTATCCATCCATATGTAAGTTGTGTACATGTATCTGCAGTAACAAAAAAATGGATGAGATATGTACATCATTTGATCAATGCAACAGATATTCATACATACCCCTTCCCTAGCCATCAAAATTCAAAATATTGAATTTTCATCTGAAATTACTGCAAGTTTTTCAGTGATCAAACTGGTGAAATTTTGAACTAAGCCTACAGCGATAATTTTATTTTTACATAACGACTTGGATGAATGTCATCATACAGTAACACTCCTACTATGGAGTACATAGACCGTTCTCAAACGCAGAAGACACGATGTATTCATACATTGTTATTCTTCTGTTTTATGTTTTCAAAAAATCAACACTGATTAGATTCAGCCAGGAACTTACCACCAAGTTTTCCAAAATAATAGGAATGTTCTACATAACGTTATAACTAAAGTAGAAATGACGTAGATAATTGTTTTTCATAGAAAACGTTTTCTGAGAGACTAAGTTGGTTTTTAAAAAAAAATTATTGTGGTTGATACGTAAGTAAAAAATATGAAATACTACATATCAACTTATTTTTAAAGAATTTGTTTTCTTTGATATATTTTGAAAAATATTTTCCGCTCTGGAACAAATCGTAACGTAGAAATGATATTCACAGAACTTTTATACGTTGATTTGTTTAATTTATTGATTAAACGTATGCTTGTGTTAGGAGATAAAATCATTATTCACGCAATTCCCTTCCCTTTTTCCTCTTTTTACTTGAAGTTAGAAGGTAGAAAGGAATAAAAATTGATCAATTTTTAAGTTATTAACTACTTATTTAAAATTAGAGAAAGCCACGCATATATGTCTCAATCTGTTAAAAAGTCTAAAATAGAAGGCACTTTATCTGAAAGGTATTTTAATATTGACCCCAAAACGACCTAAGTCCAAATATCACTCTCATATATTCAACTATACTAAGTTGTTTATGTAGTGGAGGAATATTATTATCTCTCTCTTTGGGCATATAGAAAGTTTTTAAGTTCAGTATAAATCAATATGATATTGTGTAATCTAAACTATGCCATCTTTTAAGCTAAATATATCAACAAGCTCTTAAATTTGTTAAGAAATTTTATTTCAACACTCCAACTATGAAATGTTTCAATTGAGAACATTATGAAGTGTTTCTATAGACAGTTTTAGCTCAAATTTTTATGCATGTTCTCAAACAATTATTATATAATTTAGTTAACTTAAAATATGTCATTTCTCCTATTTGTACGTATTAATCTCAGAAGTTGGGATTAGACTTTCAATTGGATGCATCCTGATCAAATCGTTAACAACAGTGAGACGAAAAACCTCAAGCCTATTGGTATATTCTATGTGGTTAAATTATCAAATTACTCTCTCTCTCTCCATTTTTACTTGTCCATTATACTAAAAATAGATATCTAACAGTACTTGTCCAATTTATGAAATCAAGAGATAATTTTACATTTAATTTTTAATAAACCTTTATCATTATCTTTAGTTATTTTCCTATTATATTTTTCAAGACATTATATTTATTATATTTAAAGAGTGACTTAGTAAAGTTATCCCTATCATTTACTTCTTAATCCATTATCCAAGTCAGTAGTGGACAACTATTGAAGAGAGTAATTCGCACTTGAGAACCCGTACAAATTTTTTTTCCAGAATTTGAGTAAAAAAATATCTAAATAAAATTAACAAAATTTCTGTGTCATTGACACCATTAATTTATTATAGTCAAATCTTATTAAGCCGTAGTCATTCCAAAATTCAGTCAACGTGTAAAACGACCACGGTCCATTACCCCCAATATACGAAGATTCAGAGGCAGCATGTCATTTTTGTAAACTTTAGGGGTCATTTTATGTAATTAAAAATAACATTTTTGACCCCCCAAAAATAAGAAAAAAAATGCCTGCACTGTTGGTTCCTTCGTTCGTTCGTCCGCAGAGGGTGAGAGATATTTTCAGGTAAACCAAAATTCTCGAAATTACAGAAAATAATTTTCATTCATTGTTTTCTCCATGTTTTTCTCTTCTGCTAATCATTCTTCATCAATCATTTCCTTTCTTTTTCATACTCAATTCTCATTTTTTTCACACAAATCCGTCAACCCCTTTTCTCTGAAAAAGTTTTAAAAAAAAAAATTAACACCAGCCCAGAAAAATTCTCAACACAAAAAAGGGAATTGAACGGGAAAAAAACCTTTCTATTTACATTTTTACGTTAAGAAAACCACCTTTTCCCCGGTGACGTTTCGCGGTAGTTGCTAACGTGCACCGTTACAGAAGGTGGAGTGGGCTCGGGTCAAAAACGGAAACTTTTTTAGAAAATATCTGAGCCGTCCACGTGTAGGTTCTGGATTGTTCAAGGCAGTTAAGATGGAAGCGGAAACAATGGGGGTGGGGCCCAGGAAGATGAATTGGGGTACGTGGGAAGAGCTTATACTTGGTAGCGCTGTTCGCCGGCATGGGACCAGAGACTGGAACGTCGTCGCATCGGAGCTCCGTGCTCGGACTATATGCTTTACCCCTGAGGTTTACACTTATTTACAATTACGTGCCACTGTTTTATTTATGATAGCGACAATACTCCTTTTTGTTTATTTTTGGTCTGTTCGTAATCTCCGTATATTTTTCTTCCGTTATGAAAGAATTATTGCTCTTTGTCGGATTGTTTATTTTATTTATTTATTTCTGCTTCTGTTTCGATTTCCTTATCAGAATGATAGTGTGGGGCCCATCTCCTAGGATAATTAAATAGGATCCACCATTAATACTCTCTGTTTAAATTTAAAAATCTTGAAAAATAAAAGGGGTACTAAATTTCTATTTACAACAACCTTAAAAAAAGAAAAGAATATTGTGTTAATTGGATGGATGGAGTATAAAACAAAGACCTTTTCTTTTGGTTGAATAAATAATGAATTTTGGTTGTCACTGTCAGTCCCTAGTACTAAAATTGAGTTGATAGAATTACGTTGTTGACGTGGAGGGGTGGCCACTTAATTAAGTGGCAGGAGGAGTTTGGTTGGTACACTGTCAAGGTGGACCAGAATATGAAGCTTTTGGTTTTGTCCTCATTAATGAATGAGTATGTGGCTGCCATATAGAGTGGTGAACCAATGAAAAATGGCATCTTTTTTGGTAGTGGTTTATCGCATTTCAGATGTCAGTGTTTCTTGGTTCCTTTATGTTTTTAGTTTAGATTTATCACGTCCTGGCTGAAAGTTGGACAATACAACTTTGGATGATCAAGTATTTTTGTACAGTGTTTTCTGAATAATGTTGTTAGCTGTAAATATTGTTGTATCCTGTCGAATCTTTTCAGTAATAATATATAGCTTTTGAAGGATATGAATGTTATTTTTAAAGATACTTACCAACATAGCTTTATATAGAAGATAAATATATAAGGTCGTGACTAGTAAGGTTAGTTCATTGCCCCACAGTCCGCAAAACAATTGCCTTTCTATTTCCCTTTCCTCTCGATCAGTTGAACTTAGAATAGAATTCTTCTGCAAGATATGTGATTAATTTAGACATGGAATGCTCTTTGACCTTGTTGGCTAAACTCTTTGTGGAGTAATGGAGTTATAAAATCAATCTTTTTAGTATGTGAAAAGCTGATCACAAATCTTTGATAGCTTGTTAATGGACAACAATAATGGCTGCAAGATTTCTCTGATGCCACGGAATTGATTTTACCATTTAAGTGCTTAGCTTATTTGATATTGAGGACCATAGACATCATAAGAGCATTGGTTCTTATCCATGAGATTATTTGAGGTGGTTGTTGATTTTTGGATGCAATTTAGTTTTAAAATGAGATATGTTGTGTGTTGGCACTTTTGTTTAGTTTCCTAAATATCTTGAATAGCAAGAGTTTAGTATAAATATCTAGCTAGCTATGTAAATGCACAAACCAGAGATAAGGAAGCCATGAGGTATACTAATTTCTTTCATGATTGTGATGCTCTGCTGACCTATGACTAGCCAATGCATTTTCTTTAACATATCAATTTCAATGCCTTCTCTTGACTATGTGTTTTCCATGTCTAAGTTTGTCGTACCTTTACCCATGCTCTACAACATGCTAATTTGAGTCATCAACGAAAAACTTCAATTGCAGGCCTGCAAAGCCAGGTATGAGGACTTATGTAAGCGCTACTCTGGATGCACGTGAGTCAAGTTCTTTGATATCATGAACTTATTTGTTTATTAATGAGTTAGTTACCATGGCAGTTATGGCTTCTGACTCATATATGAGCTTTATATCCATCTTACATATGGAGTACACAGTTCACTGAGCTACTTTATCTAGCCTTCAGCTTTGGAATGAATTCATGGTTTTCCATTTAGTTACTGGAAATTGAGTATATTATGATGTCATCCTTGCCCTAACCAGTGCCTTACTTCTTTACTTTTGGCCAGTGCTTTGTTTGAAGAGTTGCGGAAGCGACGAGTCGAAGAATTGAAACGGGAATTGGTGAGATTTGAGAGCTCCATTGGGTTAGTAAATATGCTGCTTCCTATTTCAAGTTAACAAGCAAACACTAGCTAATAGATCATGTCATTAATGAATCTGATGTTGTTACTTTTTCATGCATCTGAATGACATAAAAATCCTGTGCGCCAAGCAGTTAATACATGTTATCGTTACTACTGCCACAAGTCTCTGGTTTCACTAAAGTTATATCTATTTCTTTAAAGTAACTCCGTGATTCCCATATTTTTCCTCGATGCTTATTGTCAGGTCTCTTGAGTCAAAGATTGAAAGCCTAAAGGCTGAGAGAGAGCGGTCTGGTCAGATCGACTGCGGTTTGAGTCACACTGAATCTCCGGCTCCTCTGACAAAATCAGAAGATATTGAGTCTTCTGTGAAAGAAGAAGCAAAGGATGGGTTGTCTGCTGGCAGCTTCACGCTTGATATTAGAACAAACCGGTCCCCTGAGTCTCAGGTTCCCACCATACCCTCAGCTGCAGAGACAGTTGTAAAGCTAGAACTTTCAGAGTCTTGGGGACGGGACAAAGCTCCAAGTACAAGCAAGGTTCCTGAGGCTGCCAATGGAAATGGAGGGGCTGTGAGGAAGAGAAGAGGTAAGAGGAGAAGAAAAGACACTGTTTGGGATGCCAAAGAAGGGAGCATTGAGGACAGTGATAATGTATGTTCAACGAGTCTCGCCTCCACTTCTCACTGTAAAGAAGTACTAACCAGTTGTGATCAGAGTCTTAGGCGTTCTGCGGCAAGTGATCATAGAGGAGGTTTATCTAGGTTTAGGAACGATGACTTGATGAGGATTTTCAATACTATTACGCAGCACGAAGCTGCTATGGTCTTCAGGCATCGTCTTGACAGTCAGAAGAGAGCAAGATACAAGAAAATGATAAGGCGTCATATGGATATCGAAACAGCAAGAGCAAGGCTAGCCAACTGGTCCATCAAAACACCAGGTGAACTCTTCAGAGATTTCCTTTTACTAGCCAACAATGCCATGGTATTTTACTCGAAGAGAACGAGAGAATACAAAGCAGCAATGGCTCTAAGAGACATTGTCACCAGAGCATATCGGGAACATTACAAAGGCTCTTACTACAAAGCTACATCAGCCCTCCTTCCATTGCCAGTAATTGGTAATCCACCTGGGAAACCACGAAGTGTTCGCCCTCGTCCTTCTAAAGACAAACTTCAAGCCAAGTATGGCAACAATGTCTTTGCTGGAACACTGGGAAGACAGAATCATAAACCAGATGATGCTGATTCTAAGGTACCATTGCAATCTCTCTTACCTGCTAAGAAGGGCTTCAAGAGACCCGGAAAAATCAAGAGTGGATCGACTACCGAGACTGTTAATCCACAAACTAAAGTACAAGCTAAGGAATCCTCACAACATAACATTAAGTCTAAAAAGGACCATCGAATTAAGCCTGTAGCCAAAGAGAGCAAGAGGGCTCGGCAAAAGTGACTTGCTGATTCCATGTTCCTTGGTTATTCAGCTTCCCCTTTTATTTGCTTTCTTTTTGGTATAGAAATTTTCTGTGTATCATATTTCAATTTTGTGTTGGACTAGGCTTCATCTTGATAGAGGAGAAATGCAGGTATAATATAATACTAATGAAGTTGTGGATAGTCAAAATTCTCATGAGTGCGTAGCGTGCCAAAAGTAACATTTTTAGCTGGCTAGCCAAAGGCCAAAATGGATATGAACTCAACATCAACCAATTCTCTTTACAAGTTTTTGTCTTTTAAAAAAAATGATAGAACAGATTCTTTTTCAATTAAGATAATTTTACTTTGTCGTATGAAAAGTCATCTTGGGCAATTCATTTGTTTAAAAATTACCAATGCAAAACAATAGTTCTCATTAACCATTATATACAAGTGAAAATTTCATAAATAGCCACCAAATGAAATATAATAGGCCAAAAAAGCTATAGTTTCTAAAATTACATTTCATAACGTTGGTCATTAATTTTATTTTTTTTGTATAACTTGTCTATCCATAAAGATATTATACAAATAAGAAACATATTATTAATTGTTGATTTGCTGTAATTTCACTATATAATAGGAAACGATTGCTTGATTTATGGAACATGAATGTGGTAAGAATGTATTACATAATATGACTTTTGTACCAAAAAATTAAATCTGAAACTGATAATGTAGCTTTATACTTGTGTAGTTACTTGATATATCTATGTTGGATATATTTGTATTGTATACTCAAGCAAAATGTATATATTTTACTAACTATATACATACTTTGTATAAAAATATAAATAAATATCAAATTGTTTTTAACATAATACAAATGTGTTCAAAAAAATAATGAACAGAAAAAGTTTTTTTATACAAAAATTATATTTGTTGCATTGTGTGTCCTCAACCCTCTCCCACCCAACCTATTACACATAATGTACTTATATATATACACATAAATGTATCATGAACAAACAAGTATGTTATATTGTATAGAGAGTTAACTGTAACTATAAAGGTGTATAACTCATTGAATTAAAAGTGTATATGTATGTGTTGTATAATTACTCAATTTATACAATATTGTACGCGAATGTATTGTATAATAATTACTTATACATAAACATATGTGTATAATGTGTGGTGGTGTGAGATATATTCTGAAGAGAAAAAAAATCTCATTTTCTTCAATTTCTTTTTCATCTGAGTTGTCAAAATCACAACCATCATTCTTTTTTGTTTCGCCACTACTGGAAGCAATCTCATCTGCTCTCCTCTTCTTTCTTGAACTGATTCACTGAGGGATATGATCATTCCGGTGCTTAGATCTCACTTCTTCACTGGCCCTAGCTCTTGCAAAAGACCCTGCAATGGCCTCGACCTCCTGAGTTATACCCAACAAAAAAGATGATGAATCATTTATAATATTTATCATGCAAATGTATACCTCTAGTTATCGTCTTAGACGATGATTCTTCGATCATAATGTGTGCTTATCTACTCATAAAATTGATCGTGAAAAGGAGGGTAAGTGAATGTATAACAAAGGCAAAAACTGAAATTTTCAAATAAAAAATCAAAAACCGCCAAAAATCAAATCTGAAATTGAAGATACAAACTTTTGGAGGGATATTAAAAAAAAATTGAAATCAATACCTGTGTAGATGATGAACTGTTGATTGATTGAGAGAGAGAAATTAGGGATTTTTATTATGGAAAGCAGATCAAGAACTTTGTATGGGAGGAAAGAGAAAATAAAGACGGAAGATGAAGGGACTTATACAAAAAGGTATGTCGATCCCACAAAATCTTATAGCTAAAGTTATTAAACGTTAGTTGCTATGTATAATTTTAAAAAAAATTGTATTTAAATTATATTGTTTAGTAGTAAATGTTTGCTCAATTATGAAATTTTTCTTATATACAACACATTTTCTAATCAGAGAAAGGCTTAGTTTTCTAAGAGGGAGAACTATTCCTGGACTATGTCTTCATCAGGCCCTACTAAAGGTCTTGTAAAATAAGAAGCCCAATGGCTCGACCCAATAATTGTCCCTATTTGTGTTGGTCCTTCAATTGGGATAATTTCATATATATATATATATATATATATATATATATACAACAAAATAATTAGTTTACTATACATATAGCCTTTTTCTTACACAAAAAAAAAATAATTAAAAAAAAATCATGAATTTAGCCACGGTTTTGGGATAAAAACCATGGGAAAAGGATAGCCAAAAAGGGTCATGGGCTCTACAAAGCTCAATTCAGCCCAAGCCTTTTTTGCTTCTTTTTTTTCCCAGTACTTTTTTGGTAAAAAAAAAAAAAAATTAATAAATGACAATCTAGAATTATGTTATTACTAATAATGACAATAGAATCAAAATTTTAAGTCATTGCAAGATTT